>QGOI01003439.1:0-25224 GCA_003313885.1 Boletus sp. MG55
GGAAGTGTGTGGCACGTGAGGCGCGATTATGTAAGTGTCAGACCACGTCGGACGGCAGAGGGCCCGGGAGACAGACATGGGAATAGTATTTAGGGCAGATTTAGGGCAATATTTATCGCCGGTGTCGGGAAAACACGAATAAGAAGCCTAACTAAGAATGGTTACGGCGAAGGGAACCATTCTTAGTAAGGCTTACGAATTGGGAGCTTTAGGTGAAATATGCCCATCAGTGGCGCATGTCGGCGCGGCGTGTGACGAGTTGTGACAATTTTTCGGAAGGTCGTTTTCGACTTGCACTGGCACACAAGTCAAACACTGCCGGTGATAATCGATAATCTCTGAGCGAATCCGTAACAACAAAAAAGTTATGCAACACCGGTTGAGTGATAGTAGATATCAATCCGTGCAAAAACAACCAGGCTAATGAACATATCTTTGCACGCAACACAGACTGCGACGCGTTATTGAGACATCGAAGTTCAGCAACACTATCAAGTTTCTTTTCTACTTCTCTCATCAATCATAGGACAGGCTCGCGATGCCAGATATCAGAACTATACCTGGAACCTCGGATTGGCGCTCTTTGTGTAAGGAACGTAAAGCTGTTCAGGATGCGTCCATCCCAGAAGAGTGGAGGATCAAAGTGTCGCTGGATACATCCTTGGACGTTCGCCCCCTCACAGAGAACTGTGGACTTCTATCATCACGAGAGCTTGACATTATCGGTCTCGGCACAAAAGATGTGTCTGCTTTGGTCCGTTTGCTCGCCGACAAGAACTCGGGGTACATGAGTTTAGAAGTCACCACTGCATATCTCAAGAGCGCTATCATCGCGCATCAAGCTGTGAGTCTACGATTCGTGGATCTCATCTCATGGGCATATTGAACCATTAGTGCAGACAAACTGTCTCACGGAAATCTTCGTTGAGCGTGCCCTTGATCGGGCCAAAGAAGTTGATCAGTATCTGGTGGAGCGTGGGGAACCCATCGGCCCTTTACATGGCTTGCCGATTTCATTGAAAGACCAGTTTACCATGAAAGGCTTGGAGACGATCATGGGTAATGATAGATCTATGAAGTGTTTCAAGCTGCCAGCCATTAACATCACACCTCTTAGGATATGCTTGTAACATTGGGCAGTTTGCAGAGAATGACTGCGTCCTTGTGGAACTCTTGTACGAACTCGGAGCGGTGCCGTTTGTTCGCACTAATGTGCCACAGACACTCATGGTCAGTTCCCTACTGTCGTTTACACTGAACGAGATCATCGAGAAACAAAACCGAACCTGATGTAATGTTACTTGTCCGTGCAGTGGGGCGAAACACATAACAATATATTTGGCCGCACGACCAACCCCTTTAATAGGAGACTTACCCCCGGTGGCTCCTCGGGCGGAGAAGGTGCGCTCCTTGCAATGAAGGGTAGTCCCTTGGGAGTGGGCACTGATATAGACAGGTAATATTTCTATCCTGATTGAGGGTGAGGTTTAATACCGAACGGCTGTAGGTCTCTCCGCATTCCCAGCGCCTTTTGCGGATTGTATACCCTCCGACCCTCGTACGAACGTCTTCCCTATCATGGCGCCACTAACACCTTGATGGGTCAAGAGTCTATTTCTTCTGTGCTTGGGCCGATGGCCACCTCTATCTCTGCACTGAAACTATTCACAAAGGCGATCATAGATGCTCGTCCCTGGGATCACGACCCGCTCGCGATTCAAAAAGTGTGGAATGAGGATGAGTATCGACTGGTAGAACATGGTGGCGGGCAAGAGATGTGCTTCGCGATATTGTGGGACAATAAAGTGGTCAAGCCACATCCTCCTCTCATTAGGGCAATGAATATAGTCAAAGAAGTGCTGGAGAAGGAAGGACACAAGGGTGAGTTGATCCCACTGCCGATCTCAATCTGAAATCTCAGAACAGTGTCATAGTCATTGACTGGGAGCCTCTCAACCATATCGACATCTACAAGAATGCTGTGAGTTCATGGCATGTACTCGGAACACCATCTAACTCTCAGGATACAGCAAACTATCCTGGTTGCCGATGGAGGGGAGGACTATCGCAGGAGCTGTGAGGAGTCTAGTGAACCTCTGATCACTTCAATGAGCCCTGAGGCGGAGCCGCATCCTTTTGACTTGGAGGTATCACTCGTGAAGAGCCTAGTTGGACCTCCGAGGAATAGAACTGCCTGGGAGGTATGCTCGCTCGGATATTGCTAGATAGCACTGACTTACCTCCTCTTATCCTCAGCTACGGCAACTCCATACAGAAAAACGTGCACTCCATAAGGCTTATCTAGACCACTGGAATGCAACAAGGAACAGAACAAATACTAGCAGACCGGTGGATGCCATTATTTCACCTGCCGTGGCTTATACTGCTTGTCCACACGGGCTGAATTAGTGAGCTGCATTCAGGCTTGCACCCACTGTGACCCACTCGCTTCTCCCCATTTAGTGATTCGTTCTATACGACCCTTGGAAATGCGATGGACTATGCTTGCGCTGTCTTTCCTGTGACATTTGTCGATCCCAAGGTCGACCTCCCAGTAGCTCCTCATGAATTCCATAACCACGAGGACGAGGCATTTTACAAACTATGTATGTTACCGTGTGCACTCGACTTATCGTTGATTTGAACCTGACATTCAACAGACCATCCGGACATGTTCCCCGGCATACCTGTTGGACTTCAACTCCTTGGTCGCACGCTAGAAGAGGAAGCGGTGATCGGCATGGTAGAATTAGTGGACGCAGCCATTAAGAAACATGTGGTTTAGGTTGATGGGGTATGGAAGCGACCATGGAAAAATGAGACTGGCACTGCAGAAACAAATGTGAAATCTCATTATCTTCAAGTTTTTTGGCCCACAATATACGTCGTTTCTATGGTATGACATGTCAGTCGATGTCAAAGTGGAAAATCCAGCAACCGGGCTGATCTAGTTAACTCTATGTGTACGAGATCCATATGGGACCGTAGATAAGGCTACACTATTCAAAGAAGCAAGAAAAGAGAACGCATAGCTACAACGACCAATTTAGTTCTAAATAGCCTTCAAGAGGATGATTAAACCAGTAATCAAAGCAGTCCTTGCTATATCCTGGATAACTGACCTGGTTCAAAGTAGAGTCTAAGCCCGACATGAAGTGGAACTGCTGATCATGGAGATGGGCACCATAGCAAGGCACCGCATCAAACTCGGCATAAGGGTGCCAATTTTGGAGCCAATCAGGTGATTGGGTGGAGTAATCTATGGAAAGTGATGAGCACGTTGATGGGGTATATCGGATCGGATTCATGTACTTACCCACGTGAGCTGGTGTCGTGTCTTCGGACAGTATGATTGGACCAGTGGGTGTTTCAGACGAGGTCAGGGTACCAGCCTCCGAGTGAATCTCGCTCTGCTTCCTAATCTCCGAAGCAGTTGAGAGCACATCGATTGCTTTTGGTGCGAAGCCGTTAGCAGCTAGCACCCTAGGAATAGCACGCAGAATACAACCTTTCCTTAGGATCTCCTGGCGCGTCCGCAGCTCTTGTCCAGTAAGGTCCTTAATGACACCCCGAAGCGTGTTGAAAGACTCCCACTCCTTTTCACGATACTCCCTTTGCAGAACGACCTTGTTCTGCCGAGACGGGGGTCGGGACGGACCGGATGGAGGTTGGTATGAGTGATGCCACATTGTGCAATCTTCGTAACCAGTGGAGTCTTGCTCTCATGGCACAATACATGAGCTCAAGCCTTAAGTATGTATCGCGGGGCAAGCGCCAATTCATGTAATTCGCCTCCGAGTCCAGTGAGAACGGAGGAAAGGAAAAGAAGGACAGGCACTGCCTGCCAGCTGACACCCTGAGCGCTAACCTAAAGTTGTAGCTAACCCCTAGGCGCGACGATCAATATTGATGGCAGTCTTTGCGTTCCTTGTTCTCCCGAAGTATTCCACCGCGCGAGGGTCATTCGAGCAATTCCAAATACTTGCCGCCGAACAATCCCAATACCGTTTAGAAAAGGAAATATTAATATTATTGCCACGAGCCCAACACGGAGAGCTCGATGGTATCTGGATCTCATAAATCGCATCCCCAGGTACACACTGAACAGAGAAAAATGTCGAGAACTGATTGGAGGCTCGATCAGGTATCAACGCCTGCAGTCTCACTCAATAGTAAAATGACCGTGACGCAACCGTGACTCGTCAGACAGACCTGCTGACAGTGTCCGTATGGCGGCCATGATGCGGCATGCACCGCGTTCGGAGTCGAATTCAACCCAATAAGAGTTCGCCGACAATTCAGCGTCCAAGCGCCTTCAATCCTTCACGAGCACTTTTTGCGCGTAGGTTCGGGGATTTCTGAACAGCCTCCTATGCATGCTTGACTCAAGGTCTTGTGAAATACGGGAAGCTTCAAAGTGGATGCGCTCTAGTGGTACTACCCCAAGCTTGAGATTTATGTAAGACTCCGATCAAGGAGGAGCCATCAGGGCGCCAGTATGTAGTCTTTCTTGATGCCCGGATCTCCACGCTCATCTTTCTTGCACCTTCTTCTTGAAAAGGTTAGATTACTGTTTATAGTTATCATAGTACATGGTTATCTTATCGATGCCAAGCCATGCATCGATTTCTGGCACGGACCGAATACCATGACAACCCTTCAGATGCGCAGTTGCCAGTGTGGTAGTATGTGGGTGACATTTAGTTGGACGTTCAAACCATGATCGAACTTTATGGTACTGGTTTATTGACGCTCAGATCTCGAACTTGAACATCGATCAAATTGGCCTGGACTGCGTACGCGTGTATCACTCACCCTTGAACTTCCTTGTAGACACATATCAGTATGCGCGGTACGAGATACTGCAGTGTTTGGTTTCCCAACAAAGAGTTCCTTGTAACTTTTGGGTGAGCGACATTAAGTGAAACGCCATACGCCATATGAGCGCTTGAATGATGATTGAGCGCCCCAAGCACATGCTACTGTTCGGATTACGGAGACTCTGAGGAAGTTCAGCCTTATACCTCGCAGATCACCGAGAGCCATAGCCATGCATCATATACATGTGTTCGGCTTGCCACGGATGATGCTAACATTCTTTTCGAACTTCGGACAACAGCACGATGTCTGTGCAGTGAGGCCCGAAATTACTCCTTCAGGGTCACTTGGAAATTCGTAAAGCGAAAAGACCTCAAAAAACGCCGAAACTCTAGCGCCAAGACAATACTTGTCCCGTGGATTTGGGTCAGTGATACGGAGCACTCGAGAAATGGGTCCCACTCCCGCTCCGGAGTCAAGACCTACACATTGTAGCAACATTGTAGGCCAGATCAGTTTTCCCGAACCCATCACGTAAGTGTAGTAGGCAATTTCCACCGCAGCAACTCCCTCCGATCCTTCAATAAGAATGTTGCAAACGAATTATATCTGACGGACATGGATTCACTGGCTACAGACTGGTTGCAGCCTGCAGGTGATTACAAATTACTGGCATTCAACGGCGGGTAAGCCGACTTAGCCGACATGCGTGGATATACATGCGTGGCGAAGACACCAGCGGACGTGTCATCCAAGTCTTAGTCGTCAAAGCAATGCTTCGGTCCGGTGCATTTCTACGCCCAGGCACAAGGAGAATACATGACCCGCCACGTCCAGCCAACTTCCCGACGCAAGTCCCATCACTAAATTAGACGAATCGGCCTACAGCAAGACTGCAGATCAAGACTATATTTACCACTGCCTTCATCCATGTTTGCTAGCGCCAAGCCGGTGCTCTGAGCGTGCCGAAGAGAAGGAAATCCAAAACTGTCCGCCTAGGAAAAGAAAGGATGATGATCATGTATTTCAACCCCTGCTGCGCTCACGCGTGTCATTTTACTGATTGGCATGGATGAAGTGGAACTGACCTTGGGCTGCAAGATGGTAACGATCGTTGAAAAGGTTGTCAAGTGTCGCAGGCTCGCAGCCAAGGGAGCGACCTCAGACTTTGTCCGTTTTGTCATGTCGGCTTATCGCACTAGGTTCATCAGTGACTCGGACTGGACGAACGAAAGGTGAGAGTAGAGTGCTACAACCCGAATACTTGAGAGCCATACTGTCCAGAACCTCTTGTGTTTGAAGATCGGAGTTCAGCAACTTGATGATTCCCCCATGATCGGGATCCACAATCAACGTTCCTTGAACCGCGGATCACCGTTTCACGGTGATAGATTGTTGATCAGAGATCGCTCATCTTAAGTAGTAAAGTTGGCGCCGGATGATCAGCGAATTCACAGATCTACTTTTCGACGCTAAACAAATGCTGTCATTATGCATCTGATGTTTCTAAACTATAACCGCATGCCAGTCAACGTTACTAGACTTGGATAATCACTGGATCGACAGGTCATTTACACTGCCAGTGTACAAACAATAAATATAGGGGGAATGTGAAGACTACACTATATGAAGAGGAAGAGAAGGAATCTATGACCCCATCGATCGTCTTTCACAGTCGAGGATGGTTGACCCGGGCCATTCCTCGCCATATTCCTGATAATCGACCTGGTCCAAAACAGAGTCCGCGTTGAAGTGGTACTGCTGGGCAGTGTGGGTATCAAATTCGGCATTAGAATGCCAAGTTTGGGGGCAATGAAGTGATTGCCATTGGGCGGGATAATCTAAAAAGCGATGAACACCTCGGTCGAGTGTAATTTGATCTACCTACCCACATGAGCCAATGTCGTGTCTGCGGGGTTGCTTGAAAAAGGTATTTCACACGCCGAGCCCGAGGGAACAACCTGGCTCTTCCTGATCTCCAAAGTAGCCAAGAGCAAGTCAATCACTTCTCGTGTGATTCTATTAGCAGAACCGCTTGGAATACTATGAACCACACACAACCTTTTGTCAGGATCTCCTGCCGCGTCTGTAACTCTTCTCCGGTAAGCTCCTTGATGATGTCTCGGAGTTTGTTGAAACACATTCCCTCCTTTTCACGATATTGCCTCTGCATAACGACTTTGCTTGATCGAGACGGAGATGAGGGACTGTGCGGGGAAGGAATCATTCTGCAACTTCCACGTCCAACGGGATCTTGGTTCGACGAGCTTGACGATGCTTGGCTCTTTCAATTAAATACTGTCAATGCGGGCGTTTACGAACATTAAAAACGCGCGCACTGCCAGTACCAGAACTTCTGCCTGCACGGGTCTAACGTCGAGGCCAAACCTTGAACTATGTTTGCATCCTTGTCCTCGTTCCCCCGAGGCACTCCACTAGTATGTCGGCCGAGTTTTTCCCGGATCCGATTGAACGAGGTCCAAATGCATGCTGTACTACGAGCGCGGTTGGACACGGAACCTGGGTGCCTTGGTTATGGGTATAGCGGAACCGATACTGCCAGGTTACCGAACGAAGACTCAAGCAATCATACGTAAATGGCAGGCGAACGAACACCTGGACAAGTTATTCGGTTCAATACAGTGGTGCTTACACTCACGAGTCACAACAGAAGAGCTGGAACTACTTCCCCAGTAACGCTGGTGGAGATCATTGCGAGAGTTCCTGTCTGTGGTGATTGGGCGAACTGCCTACATAGGCCTGCACCGCGTTCGACATCCGGACCGTCGCAAGTCTACCATTTGGCAGGTACTCCAACGTTTGACGCTAGGGCACTGCGCGGACTTTTCCAGGCTGTGTTGGCACGTTTCGTACTTTTCCTTGCCAATGATTTTTTGGGTGATCGCCCGATCATGAAGGGTTGTCACCTAGTGTCGGAGTGAGGCGCGGTACATGGTGTCAATCTTGGTGACTCGATTATCGATTAGCGCCGAATCAACCCTACTATTCTAACGCCACCGTTATGATGGATACTCCCTTCGCTTGCTTTGCGTATTAATACTTGTTCTTCGAATAAGTGTACCAACGAACAGCCGAGGCGTGGATTTCAATTCCACTGACTGCCATTTGTCCCACGTTCCGTAGAGCATGGTTTTGGACAGTATGCAGTGGCCATCGCTGCGGCCCAGTGAACACACCGGCAACTATTTATTAAGCAATCCAAGTTGACTGTCATCTTAAACGTATGATCGATCTGACGCCAAGTTCGCCGTAAACCTCACCGGATCGAAGCACACGTGCATGGTACATATGCACTGCGGTCATGTTTTCCCCTGATATTTTATTTCATTCATGTCGACCAACCACGGTTCCTGTAAAGACATGTGTGTAACGTTATCGCTTGGTGGCTTTCAAAAAGTCACTCAATAGCTTTTGGTTCTCAAAGTTTGAGAGGCCTGATCGGCGGACGTCAGTTGACGGAGAAAAAACGCGATGACCTTTCCTGTGCTATTCTCAAGTAACGAGAAGGAAAATTTGCGTGGTCTTTTGCACTGTCCCAAGTCCGCTGATGGGCCTGAGTCCTACAATTGACGCTCATTAACGGCCAGATATCCACGCTCAAAGGTACGGATACCCACGCTCGTTCCGAACGTCCACGCCCTTGAGCGACGGCACTTTGAATGGCCCGCATCGATGTCAGTGGACTCACTCGGAGATTCAGCAGACAAAAAGGCTGTTCAGGTTTGCGTGCTGCTGTGTTCAGTTTACCCCGCTGATCTGGATCGGACGTTCGGGCAGTGCCGAGTCATATCCGCTAGTCGTTATGTTGCAGATCTGCCAGATCTCAAAATTCAAAAAACAACTCAGTCATAGGCTGAAATCGGTCGAGTGCAACTTACAGTCCATTGCAGGAGGATTTTTCAATGTCCAAGGAATGGATGTCTCACCCACAAAACAAATTCGGCCGGTGTCAAACTGACCAACTCCATTCGAAAAGAGCATATCGAGGCCGCATGCATAGCTACGTCTATTCACTCCAGCGTGAAGTATCATAGTGTGTCGAAAGACGCACACGGACTATGGCAGTCCTCGTCCCCAAGCAGCAACTACAGAAGAGATAAATGTCCACTTGCCGTTCCACAGGCGCTTCAGCCCATCTCCCCCGCTTGCCCTGACGATACCATCCATGCAGGGGACCTTGCTGGATTTTAACGCCACCGCAGCCCCGACCACGAGCAATGCACCCATGAACAATATTCGGCGTTCTGCAGGCGTGAGTGCACCCAAACGTAGGCCGATCCTGCGCGGATCCAGAAGCACACTGTTCGACGCCCTCGGCGAAACCTTTGTTTTCTTCGCTGGAAGGCGGGGACCGAGAGGAGGCGATGGGGGTGGTGAGGGTATGACAATGTGCGAGGAGTTGACTAGAGTTTCCAGGTAGTCATCAGTTTCGTTGTATGGCTGTTTTTTAGTTACGGCATCCCGGGTTGTGGTGGTAATGGGCGAAGGTCGCCACGTTCGCATAGCACTGTCAGGTCCCATGATCTCGGTGACACGGAGTGAGGGGTGGGATGGTGGGTATGTAGTTAAGAGGTCATCCGCTTGGCGGAGAAGGCGAGTGAGGGAAAGCGGTGCAAGTTTGGTTCTCGTTTTGACAGACATGGCCACGTGCATTGTGGGTCCGTTTGCTGCAGTGCGGGATTGCACTGAGGGAGAAGGACATGTCAGGTTCGAGGATGAACGCGAACGTGGCGATACGTAGTCGGAGGTCGAGGGTGAACGGTTGTGATGATCAACGGATCTTGCCTCTCGGGATAATGTTGGCTGAACAGGGAAAGAAGGTTCCGACGAAGTAATAGGCGAAGCTGGCCGTGAATCAGGCAGTGGAATCGACGCGGCTAATTCTAGAGTTGAGCTGTGTGGACTAGCCACGCGATTCCAATCCGTTGCTTCTGGAAGAGGATTGGAATTTGAGCTCGGACTAGAGCTGTTAGGTCGAAGCGTATCGCCGCTCTGTACCACGTTTGACGTGACAGCGCTTTGGTGAAGCTCGTCCTCGTCTCCCGTTGAGGTATCACGGGATACATGTGTCTGCTCGCTGATGTTAGGAGACCCGAGCGTTCCGTCAACAGCCTCAGGATTTGGTTGCTCATATGCGCCCGCTCCCCCACCGTCCGAACCAGAGCTCGCAATGGACCTCCTGGGGAGCGTCCCATTTTCTGTGGTATGATCCACTTCAACAACCGTACCTTGAGCAAGACCATTGTTGCCTATGTCGTAGAATTCCGGCTCTGCATCAACCAACTCTGGTATCCCGCCTAACAAAGAGTGGATCATCCCATCTTCGTCTTGTTCGGCAAGTAAGAAGATAGCATGTTTGCGGTGCAAGATAAGCTATGGATGGGAGTCAGAACAACTTCCCCAAAAAGCTCAAGGAGAATGGAGACAAATAAAGAAGTCAAAGTTAGTCATACTCACGGCAGCGGCGAGCCATACCACAGCAATTGGCTCCCGTGACAAAAGAAAGTCCCATACGTGTTGGATTAGAGGAAGAGTCGGGACATCGTGCGAGAAAAGTGTGAGAAGATTAGATAGTGCATGGTACGGGAGTGGTGAAGCGCTAGACATTGAGGTGCATACTGTAATCAGCCTAAATGAGCAAGATCTCAAAGGTACGCACTCTTCGAGGAGCTTTGCGTATGTGGGATCCGCAAGCCTCAACAAATTTCTCAGTACTCTGGATGGATATTGAGGATTTGTAGACGACGCATTTGGGATCTCACCTCAGTAGGCCAAGTATTGGTTCGAGTCCAATACCCATGGCATCTCTCACGCGATGAAGTGCCATCTTCTCCGCACATGCGAGGTGAAGAGGCCGTGGCAAAGTGAGGAAGATGACGGTCATGATATCATGGAAACCCTGGAAGTAGTGAAGGGAACGACGTTTCCGGAACAACAACACGAGGAGTCCATGCAAGTCATTCTGAAGTGCATCCCGAGCGGGCGTAGTGCCGGTCTCTGATGCCGAAGATGTGATTTAGTGGATGTATGAATGAAGACCGTTCATTGCATACCTCCAGGGTATAATACGAAACTGCGATCTGTGTCCAGCTTGATTTGCCGTTCGTCTGCGTGGGGGTCTGCCACTGACTCATCCATCCTTTCTTCCGTCGGATTTTCATATTCGTTCGTACTATCCACCTCTGAGTATGGTGGCGGATCGGAGAGCGGTTGTGCACCAAGGAGAGCGGGCCTAAAGTCATTCGGTGGTCAACCCGGAGTGGAGTAAAGAAGCCTGGACGCAATGCACAGACCATATTCTGGCTCTGTCCTCTCCAAAACCTCCTGGCTGGAGGCTACGTTCTCTGAGCAAAACCCAGTTTTGCTCGTCGTCACTCGTCATATTCATGAGGGCTCAATGCATCGAGGTTGTCTGTCGGCGACGGCCTGTATAGAGTTCGCCTACTACTTGGGTGGAGTGAGGACGTTACGTCAGCAGTCTTCGACAAATTCGGCATGAAAGGTGGATTCAGCGCCTCAAGGCTGCACCGCGTGACGGTGATGCCCAGCGGCATGTGCATGACGTAGGGTGAGTCAAGAAGTGATTCAGACACAGCTTATGCTCGAGATCCATGCCGATCTCGAGAACAATTTCTCTGACACACGAAAACATCGCTTGAACCACTAGTACTGAGTGGTTCGCGCGGACCGAGCCACTGGCAATACTAATCACGAACTATTTTTACATTCGAAATCTGGCTGCACCGATGTTGTTGCCTGCGGTGTTGTCATTTAAATTTCCTACTGGTCGATCGACGACCAAATCTTGAACAAAACTAGATAGCACGGTGATGAAGCATTTTGCGTGTACTGGATGATATCGATGATACTTGACTTGCAAGGTGTCGGGGAGTTGGAAAACGTACGATTAGATTGACCTGTAACCGATGCCAAGACTATCATGATATTGGATCGGGCATCGACACCCGTAGAGTTTCAACACCAATCACGTTTCACGGCCTCCCATATGGACGTTCATCACCTCAGCCCCAGCCTCATGCCCACCATGCAACACGACCTTTTCATCAAAGCTCCTCCCTATCTCATCCTCCCCTTTCACAGCTTCCTCTTCGTCACTCACGGCCTCCTCCACGATCGCGCCTTCCTCTCGCAGATCCTCGAACGTACTGTCGAACACGGAAAGGTTCTGTCCTGCACAGATAGCTCTGACGATCTGACCTTCGTGCGCAATGTGCTGCGTGCGCCGGAGGGAGCGAGTAAGGTAGGTCGAGAGGGCACGGAGCGGCCAGGTCGACGGGACGAGGGGTAATGTCTGCATGATCAATGAATATATCAGTCATGTCAATTCGAATGGGGTATCCAAGAATCAGAGCGTGTCAATGTCATCGGCGACGCCTCAAACTACACAATCACGTTGAACTCATCCCATCCCGGTCACGCATAAAAAGCCACGAAAAAAAATCCGAGCGACAAAAGCACTCACATCAAGAACATCCAGTCTTTTTGCTTGTGAGCTCAGAAACCTTGCTGTCTGTTGTGTGTCCCTGAAAAAGTGCACCACTTGGTCAAATTGTCTGCTTCTCCATGAAAACGAGACTCACCCATCCTCCATGTAAACCTCCAATAGCATTTTCAACATATCACCGTTCTGTGCGCCCTTTTCTTCTCCTTTTACCCCTACCGCCCCACTACCTCTTGCGAACCACCCACTCCAATCAGACAACCCACACCCTTCCGCAGCGCTTACACCCATTTTCGTACTAACTACCCCGCTCAAGCCACCGCTCGACGCATACGACTCGGCCGTTGACATGTCCCGCAAAGCGTACAGTGTCTTAAGAGTGATCCGTGCTGAAGGGGCCTGATGGGCATGTATTTGTGAATATGAGAGTGGTAAAAAGACGAACACGGCAGTATTACCTTCGAATGTAAGATGGCCATCTCAAGACCGAGAATTTTATCCCATCCCCCATTGGTGATCTTGTCGTGTATATCTTTGACGATTTTTTTACCCTCCCTGAGCGACTGAAGCAGTAACAGTGTCTTTATGCGCGCACGCTTCGATGGGGAGTCGGGGGTCGTCGAGGCGAAATAAGACACGAATGGTGAGCGCAGCGATGATTGGATGGGTAGAAGTGGTACATCCGACTTCGGTGGAGGTGGAGGTGGCAAAGACGTCGTAGCCGAGGGGCCTGTGGAAGAGGCATACGACGCCGCTATGACCGACACAAAGGGTATATCAGTCCGCGGTCACAACGTAACTTACGAAGTTCACGAACCTTTCGCCCTCCAAAGCCTCCCGATACCCTCATCCTTGATGTATTCCAAAACCTCCTCTACGTAGTTCCATAAAAGTTCCTCGAACAATTCCCCTTCCTCCGTTGTTTCCTTACCACTCCTTCCGAGCCCCCGACCGACAACCAACCACTCCAGATACCGTTTTGCAGCAAGTGCATTGGTATTCCGGAGCTCGGAAAGAATGACCAGCTCGTCGGCTTTTTCCGTGTCTTTTTCGCGATCTGCTGCTTTATCCCTTCCGCGGACAGCGGCGCCAGTGGGTCGGCGATGCCGCGTTGGTTGTGAGAATGTTAACAACTGTATGACAAAAACCAAAGCATCGTTCCAACGCGAGCATAAAGACGCGTATTTGAGTAAATTGCATAACAGATACGAGGAACAGAAAGCATATACGCACTTTCAGCCCTCGGTCGACGTCTTTCCCAGCAAGCCATGCTGCCCATTTCTTCACCAAGCTAGATCTCTCATGTTCACTTAGACTAAGGCCAATTCCGATTGTTGGAGTGGATGAGTCAGGTCGAGTGGGAGCAAGTATTGTAAATATCTGCCCGAGTGGATCGACGACCAAAGGATCCACAGATGTTCCTTCCGTGAGGCTGTTTCATTTTTTTGAAGAGGTATTAAGTCAATCGGGGTCGCGAACATCGTCATATAGGGGTATCGCTTACCCAGCTAAAATATCCACAACCTTCTCCCCATCTCCGTACACTTTCCACATCTCCAGCAAAGCACCCCAGAGATTCATTTTTGAAAGCACAGGCGCTAAAACTTCCGGGCGAAATGGGAGTGCGGGTCTCGGATGGCTGGGTGGCATGGTCTGCGAAGGGTGGGAAGCGTGTCGTGTATATGATGGTGATGGCGGGACAGAAATGTGGTGGCTGTTCGAGGGATATATATGTGATGATGAACCAGGACGTGATGATGGTCGCGAACTGGACCGGGACACGGGACGCGAGGAGGAAATAGATGGAGCAGAGGGAGGGGGAGCAATCAGTGCCAAGAGAGAATGAACATCTCGTCCATGTGCATAGAGAAGGGCGAGCGCTGTTGATGTTATCTAGGCGAACGATACAACGTTAGAATGGGCCTTCAGAAAACGCAGGGTAAACTTTGCCGATTCCCCTCGTTCCTGGTGGACAAGCAGTATAAAAAGAGCGAAAAACGCACCTCGATAATATCTCTTGACCACATTTCAGCACTCCCCAACACCGCAGCCAAGATGCTTTTCACCATCTCACTGGCTTCTCCTCTCAGCCCTTCACGCATTGCAATCGTTACTGGATGTGTACGCGTGCCACTTTCCGTGTGGGAGTCGGAGGTTGATCGCTCTGTGCCAGCAGGCTCGTTCTCGGCTGGTGAACCAGGTATTGCGACGGGACGCAAGTAAGGTGAATAATTCCTGACTAAGTTGGTGGCGACTGAATGTCAGTGCCCATGCATCATTTTATTTTATTGGTTGCAGATGGTAGGGCAGGGACGAAAACCGTCAGAGATATGGGAAGAGAAGAGGGTGAGCTGAGTTGCCGGCAGGTCGATTGGTGGTTGGAAGTTGGTTAGGGAGGAGCAGGGAGCTGACATGCGAGAGTGTAGGACGACGGGGGAGGGGAAGAGAAAAGTAAAGTAAAGTAAACCGACTCACTAATGTCATCGACGCTTGTTTCATCAGGCATGTATTCTCGAATGCCATCCCACACCTCGACCTCGACAGCATCCGCCTCGACGTCTCGGGAAGCTGTGCTACCGTCTTTCTCATGACTGGGCGGTTCATTGAATAAAGCAGGCCGTAGTTCGTCAAAGTAAGAGGCAGGAACGCGAGGATCGATAGCTCCCTTGACGAAGTGGGTTGTTGCCTCTCTGAATCTCGACTGACGCATGAACGCGAAGGCAACGCATTGGTGCAAGTAGCGTAGTGTCTCCCTCTGTGAACTTCTTGTCAGCGCGTACGAGTCCGAGTATCACACACCACTCACTTGGTCACCCGAACTCGTGCTTCCCTGCGCCAGATCGGCCTCAGCTCGTTCTAGCAGCCCTTCCGCTTCAGCTAGTCTGTCATTTTGGAGAAGTGATTCTGCTTGCGCAAAAAGGGTGGTGGGGAGAAGTGAGTAGATGGAAGACCGGCTGAGTACGAGGACGGCTGAGCGAGGATACGACGAGTAACCCATCGCGGACGAACGCGCCTTTGCTCCGCGCAGTTCCCGTCAACGATATCAGTTTACGTAAGTCGACGTGTTCCGGCACTTGCAAGGCTGGAGCCTGTCGATACAGTCCCGCTCGTGGATGCCTAGCTCGGAATTTACTACGCCATGAATACACGGACCAGGTATATAGTTACAGACATACACCTACACACCATTCCCTCCCAGACAGCTGCTCTATTATGTGCTCAGCGTGCCCGCGGCCCCCCCGCAAATGAATGGCTTGTAAATTTGAGGGAGCGTCGCTCATGATTCTTACCGATCATATCGCTTTATCTCATGGAGGTCCAGCCTGACGGGCCGAGGGTACGATGGTGGCACACACTGAAAGAAAACTACATTATGCCGATAAAAAGGGTGACAACAACGGACAGATGGACAAAACACGATCGACTGAAAGCAAATAAGAATAACGACAACGTAGAGACGTCCTTGCCGTTTCATTCATCGTACTGGGTCAACTTCAAAGCCCGTCAGTTCTCATAGAGCAAGAGAGTAGCTTGGCAGGACTTACGTCTAGCGTAAGCGTTCGCGAACTGTTGACATCCTGGTCTCGGTATATTCCAACCAACGAGTGGCCGCGCTCATACAAGGAGCCTTTGAGACTGATGACAATGAACTGGAAGGTGTCCGATGCTTGAGAACGAATGTAATTGGCTATCTTAGCGACGTTTGTGTTGTCTAGAGCTGCATCTACTTCATCCAGCACGAAGAACGGTGCGGGTTGATAGCTGACACGGGAATAAATAAGGACGCGCTGGAGTACCTCCAATGGAGCTCACCCATGGATCGCAAAAAGCAACGCTAGAGCAGCGACTGTCTTCTCCCCACCCGACAATTGTTCCATATCACGGAACCGTTTCATCGGCGGCATAGCATGATACTTAATTCCAGCAGTATAAGGTTCCTATTGAGGGAGATCAATGTTCCGAGCAAATGGCCAAGTTTCCCCAGTATTACCTCGCTGTCCTCTAAACTCAAGTATGCAACACCTCCCATGGGCGCACTTTTGCCCTTCGTAAGGTCCTTGTACACTTCATCAATCCGTTCAGAGATATGATTGTATGCCTTATTGAACAGTTCACATCTACCACTCACGATCAGCATACTGATAAATACAGCGATCGAGAAAGACCACCCACCTCTGACGCTTGATCTCATTGAACTGATCTCTCGCTGTCTTGGAATCCTTGCGTGCCTTTTCCGCTTCTCGTTCAGTTTCGACAAGTCGGGCTTCAACATCATCCAGTCTTTCGATCGCCTTCAGGTTTGGCGCCATACGTTCGATATCTGAGTTTAGTTTGGAGATCGATGCATCAAATTCAGCAAGTGTTTCTGGATTATTGCTCTGCAAATACTGAATTCATACGCCATGATTGGAACACTCGACGTAAACTTACAGCACGCTCCTCATCGTCCAACGCAGAAAAGTCAACTTCAATGCCGTAGTCCTGAACTTGCTTAGGTCGCTGAGTGCCGTCCTCGTCCTCATCGACGTCCATGGCCACTTCATCGCGTAGGTTCTGCAATGGTTTCAGCGCGTCAATGCCACGATAATTTGGGCTCTCACCTCCTCCATAGGTACGTTCTTCAAGTTACCTGCTTCAAGTGGTAACTTGAGGTCCTCGAGTCGGCATTTACGATACATCGAAGACCGTTCAAGCGCCAGCTTTTCGATTTCATCGTTCTGAGATTCATCAGAAATTAATCAATGATGAAAATATCGTCAGAAAAACACGAACCATTGACCCAATCTCCTTGAGCGCCTGATCAAGCACCTTGGCCGCACGTGCATGCGTTTTCTTCACTTGTTCTACTACCTTGTTCTTCTCTTCCAATGCTTCATTGAGTGCCTGGAGCCCTTGCCGGAGATTTTCGATCGCTTCTTGGCCCGATGCAATCTCGGCTTGGATCTGACGTTTCTGTTCCTCCAGCTCGACGATTTTCGCTTCCTCGTCTTCTTGAGTTTTCTTAAGCGTCACAAGTCTGTTCTGAGTGAGCTGTAGTTGCTCTTCCTCAAACTGAATTCTGTAATCAAACACAGTGATGTTAGCAAGATACCCAAGTGGTGACTGTTAAAATTCCCACTGGTGTGTCAAGCGCGCAATCTGTTGATCAAATCGATTGCGTGCTTGGCTCTCCTCCTCTGCCACTCTGAGCTGACGTTCTTCATACTCTCGGATGTGATTGACGCCAATCTTGATGCAGAAAGAGGCGAAGACGCCATGCTCGGCTTCGTCAATAACCGACAGGAGCGTTGATATGCGCGAAGCCAGCGTGGCATGCGCGGTTTGGGCCTATGCAGAGGGAGAACTCGTGAGATGGAAATAGGAAGGAAATTTGGTTAATTGCTGACCTTCTTACAGTCAGGTGCAAGCTTCTTGAGCTCACGCTCGATATGCTTGAGCTCATCTTTCGTACCATTATGACGAAGTTTAAAAGCACTCTGAAATCTCGTGAATCATCGATCCAGAGATGACACGGCGCAAACGTAAGCGTACGAACCAAATCATCCTTGGTTATGGTGGTGGCACTCTCCAGCCTCGCCATCTCAGCGATAATATTTTCATCTGCTTTACCACGCGACTTGGAGTGATTAAGTTCCTGCAGTTGCGCCAGGAGGTTGTCTCGGAGGCGGACAAGGCCTGTGTTATCTCCCTGTAAATGGGGCACTATTGGACTGTATAAGCACGAACAGACCTTGTACATCCTTCTCCTCCCACTTCTTTCCGGACCCGTGCGTGCTTCGTCCACCCGTCATCAACCCGCTTTTATGAATGACTGTCCCATCGAGTGTAACAGCTGAAAATGCGAATGAGGCCAGGGTATTCTCGCTCCTCTGCGACTTTCGTCCACCCACCTTTAACCTCTTGACCTTTCTCCCAACATACATACTTGGCTACCTCCATTGTGTCACATACCAGAGCGTTCCCACACACATGGTGCATCGCCCGTTCAACAGCAGGTTCGTACTGGATGACATCAACGGCGAGTCGGGCTCCTTTGGCAAAGGAACGGAATTTGTCATTAACAGGCTTCACGGAGATCGTGTCAAGGGGCAAAAAAGTTGCTTGACCAGCTCGCTGGGTTCGCAGGTACTTCACAATAGGATAAGTTGAGGCAGGGATGCTGGGCAATGGGAGGACCAACCTCGATGCATTCGATCGCTGTTTTCTCCTCGTCTACGACTACTGCGTCGATGTTCCTGCCCAGAATTACGGAAACGGCGGTCTCATATTTCCGCTGCGTGGGCTTGCACAGATCTACCACTCGGCCTCTAACACCTACATTTTTTCAAAAAAGTTGGGGATGACTTAAAGACGTGCATCTGTAGGTAAAAGCGTACCTGGGAAGACGCGCTGCAGGCTTGCAAGAGTCTCCTTGAGCTTCGCTTCCCGTTCTGTTTCAGTCCTATCAATGCCTGCTTGGAGAAGACGCTGATAGACATCCGTGAGCTTTTCATTCGCTTCTGCTTCAAGGCGGCTGATGAAAGGTGTTAAACCCCTACTCTAGGGAGAATTCAATAATGGTCATGCGGTACATACGTTATGCGGGTCCGTTCACTCTGATGATTGTCATATTCTTGCTTAACACGGGCCAAGTCAGCTTGCAAAGTTGCTAGCTTTTGTTCAAGCTAACAAAAACCATGAGACAAGTGACTCGATACCAGCGCTGGCCGAGTTACCTCCGTCTTTTTCTCCCCTTGCGCATTTGCATCTTCAGTGAGTTTGTTCTTTTTGGTTTCCATCTCTTCTATTTGAGTCTTCAACTGGCCAAGCGTACGCGAGGCTGTCTTTTCTTCTCTTCCCAGCGTCTCGAGTGATTGGCGTTCGGATACTGCCAATATACTTGCTCGTGCTTTTCTAATACGATTCAAAGGTGAGCAACGTACATATTTCACGGAGAAAGGATGGCCTCACAGAGCGCGGTACTCGGCAAGACTCTCTTCACTTAAAGCTGTATTATCTTGGGATGCCCGACGGTATGCCTCTGATCGTATGACACGCGGATAACAGATGAATTCGCCATATCAAAGAAGCATTAAGACACACCTGTAGCTTCATCCGCAGCTCTACGCGCAGTTTGGAGGTCACGGTGAAGGGTATTCAGCTTAGCCCGTTGGCGTTCCTCATCCTTTTCAACTTGTTCATGCGTGGCTTGGGCATTCTGCGTCTTTCTGGTGGAATGCTTAATTTTCTCATCGGTTGCGACCAGGTCAGGCTCCTACACAGGCGTCAAGACATGGATAATTTGAATTGAAAGTAAAGGCTCACTGACCTTAGACTCAACGGTCTTTTCTGCCTTCTTGACTTTCTTTTCTTCCCTGACGACAGTGGTGCGAGCTTTGGCTTGATCAGCACGAGCATCTTCGAGTGCCTTGTCATGTTGTTGCTGCTCTGCACGCAATCCTGCAAGGGCCCGTGATTTCTTCTGAATGTCTCTGGCGTTGGCTTCAAGAGCTTCTTCGATGTGGAACAATTTGTATAGGATTCGCTGCAAGATTAGATCGTCCTAGAGGGCGCATATAAGCGACGTTTACGACGAATATCGCAAAGGCACGAACTCTGTCTTGACAAAGCCCCTCAAAACGCTCTGCTTCACCCTTTTGTTCTTTATACTGTCGTATTTCGCCAGTAATACCCCTCCTTTTTGTAAAATTGAACGTGGCGTTCTCGGTAGCTCGCTCCTGCGCATCTTTCGCCTTCTCGTAATCTGGCGCCAGCTCGAGGGAGCCAGAGATTTGTTCGATAAGACGGGTAAGTTCTCGTGGCGATTGGGAGGCGACGGCTTCTACGTCTCCTTGGAAAACGAGGAAGTTCTTTGCCTTGACGAGGATATTGTGGGAGACAAGAGCGGCATTGTAGGCAGCATACGTGACAATTCTATCGTTGAGACGATATTCGGATGCACCAGTGGTAGAAATGCTATGAGACGGTGAGATACACAGACGGTGGCAAGAGTAGCCCGAGAGACGCACGTGCGCTGGAAGAGCCATTCTTTCTCACTTGCGTCCTCGTAGACGGCGAGAACCCAAGCTTTCTTTGCGGTTCCCTCGCCTTGATTCTCTTCTCCGTCGCTGTCGTCTTCCGCGTCGTCTTGATCCTGTGTATCCTCCGAGCCGTCAGTGGGACCCCGCGCGAGGCGCCGACCGCGATAAACCAAGTCTTTCAGCTGGCTACTTCGAAGCTGGGCACTCTTTACACCAAGCACGAAGGAAATGGCATCCATGAGATTCGACTTTCCAGCGCCATTTGGGCCGATGATGGAGGTAAAGTTCTTGAATGGGCCGATAACTTGGTGACCGCTGTAAAGATATGTCGCACTGTACGAACGACGAGCAGCGCGGAGACTTACCGATACGATTTGAAGTTGGATAGTTCGATGCGAACGAGCGGCATCGTCTCAAATCTCGTCCGAGTTAGGGGAATAGCGAACTGCACCAACAAGGACGCGTCCAGAAACACGTACGTCACAGATAGTCACAGTCACAGATGGTCTTCTCCATTGGACCGGCGGCGGCCCGATCTATCATAGCGGCGACGGGCATTCTATTGGCGCGATTATGGCAAACACCAATACGAAACTGTGCATGGCGTCCGTTGGGCATCCATATCTCATTTAGCGTCTCTGTCGGCGGTTCAACAAATGGGCGTGCTAATTACGAATTCAAAACGAATTGTAAAGCTCAAAAGAATGACTAGAATTCTAAGTATAGCGCATCATGAGGATCAATATAACAGATTCGCCCTCCCCAAACACATAGTTCAGGATAGATCACATATGAAACTGACTCGGGTTGGGTTGATTATATCGTACTCAGAGCATACGAGCAACCTTAGCATGATCCTCGTGATCGTTCAGGGAGAGGAAGTCACTGCTGGGCTTCATAGCGTACTGTGGAACATCAGACAGCGAATGTGTTTGATGGTGCGTGTCGACCTGCAGGTGCAAACATTCAGGTGACCATAACATCGAGCAACCACCCACTTACTTCCACATGAATGGCCGTGGGCTCTCTCGCGGTCCTTGCGCGTGAGTGGTGTGAAGTCGCGAACACCACTCCGCCTGACCTCTCATCAGAATGGCTGAATAATTGGAGTGAGTTGCTAGCAAACGTGTGAAAAAAGTGTACTTACTATACCTCGGGGATAGCTAAATTGAAGTTATAGAGCCGTCGGACTATGCGCGAAGCCATGACCTATGGTAGTAGGGAAGGAACGAGTTATATCTAATCATAATATGAGAACGTACTGTCGAGGCTATGGCTGCGGGAACATTGAATATGACACTCATGACGGCGTTTAAGTTGATGATCATGAATATTGTAGCCAACAGGTTTCCCAAGAAACTGCCCATACATAAGTGCCCAATGACTCAGTGAGAACACGAAGCACGTACGCGAGAATGAAGTAAACTAGTCCATCAGAGAATACCATGCGGACCAGCTTAGTGTGAATTCCAGAAGTGCCAGAGATACGTCGAGTCCACGCCAATTTGTACGCCGTCAGGCAGAGAACAACAAGATCGAAAATCATGGAGTAGATAAAGGTGGCAGCGAGAATGGTCGTGTTACTTTTGATGATTGTACAGCCAACACTTTGGATCCAGACCACCTTAAGCAGCACACCTAGAACTGAGTTCAGCATGCGTTTGAGGACTACAAAGTGCTTTCGCGAACCTTGCAAAATAAGGGACCAGTGCCCGAGAATAAGCAGGACCATGATGCCAACTACCCACTTGTTTTGAGACCAAATCGCTATACTGTGGTGATTGCTTGAATGAGCGGCGTGTAGGATGAGTGACAGTAAAAACTTGCGTGCGAAGTGAAAGATTGATACTAGCCAGGCCAAGCGCAGCATCACCAGCAAGCTTCACGGAAGTTAGTAGTTTCCCTCAGACTACAGCCCTAATGACAGCGAACCTGGTTGAACACATACAGAGCTTGACAATTGATCTCTCTATATCTGTTGAAGATGTACGATCAACAGGAACAAGGAAGTTGGACTAACTTTGGTGTGTCAATAGAAATCAATCTGTGATGCGAGTCAACTATACTCGAGACCAGGGACAGCTGCTCTTACATTCCTATCATTGCGAATAACAACAGATATCGCCCGGCGAAGTAGAAAACCTATAATAGGGCATTGGCATATTGTTCCATTACACAGGGTAGACTTACAAGGGGCCAACGAAATTTCCTTTTTCCGGAAATGACCGCCCAGTCGAAATCAAGGGTGAGCATGATCTCCCACCTGGTAGTAAAGGTACTCTCAACGTGAAGTCTGCAAGGCTTGGCGGTCTGTCCTTACCCATAGAGACCCAGCAATGCATGCATCAGTCTGTCGAAAATAACTGCAAAAGGGTCCCTTCTTGGAAAAGATATCAAGTTGATAGATCTACCAACTCACCCGAGTCCGTCGAAAGTTCCGACAGCGACTGCCAGTTGGTCATTTTGACAGGATAGAATTCGTAGAGCTGAACGAGTGATCAAGCCGCGAAGGGCGTTTGAATTAATGAAGGAAAGGCAGGATAAATAAACGCACCAAGAGTCTCACATTAAAAACCCTCCTTCGATTCATTGGTGTCCGCCAACGGCGCCTTAAGTGATTAACTTACGGGACTCGATTCAAGGAAGCAAGAACGCGGCGCGGCAATAATGCCACTGCCAAAACATCCCCGGCGGGTTGCTTAACGGCACGGTCACACGGAGGTGAAACAACAAACCTGCATTCGATCGAGGGTAGATCCAATATAATACTCACCATACTTATGCTAAGTTTTCACTCACCTTCGACTCGGTACTGAAACTAGGGATCATTCCCTGTCCTTGATATGTGTTTGTGTACTCTAAAGCAACGGACATGTGCATGATTGATGGACGGCGCTAATGCGACATGACGCTTGGTAGTCCGAAGGCGTCGCGATTATTCATCAGACCTTCTTTGCTGAGTTACCTTCTGACGACCGACGTAATCCCCGTGGTCGATACCCTAGGTTCAACGCGTCCAATTGGTTGAGGAGTCCCGCCTCCTTCGCTCAACTCCCCGGAGGACACGGTCGAGTCAAGATCCGGTTCTCAGTGAACGGATCGAGATCACCTTACGGACAAGGTTTCTTCTACATTCATGATTATTTGAGTGCTTGATTTCCGAGGCAAACGCCGACTAAGATGTCGACACGTGTAAGTGGGCTCTGGAAGTGTTCAAAGTTCATATGGTGTTGTGCCAATATTCCTGGATGAATAGCACAGTAAAGGTAGCACTTACCAGCAAGTGACGGCCGTCTCACAACTGCGGCATGTCATGCGTCGCCAACGAGGAAGTTGATCGTATCTTATCTCTGGTCCAATTCAGGTTTGGCGGCAATTGAGAGAAACCACGTAAAGAAGAAATAGAACAGGCACCCCGAGTGAACCAGATCTGGAAATTTGAAAGGTTCTACCAAGTTTGCTAGAAATCACAACTTGCCATACTACTAGTACTCTTTCCTACTCTTCCTCTATGATAGGGGTGCAACTTCTTGGCATGCAGTATCCGATCTGTGGCATTTTGGATCAACCAATGTCTGACCTTAAAAGGTTCGCACTAGATCGTAAAACACGTGCGTTGGCGGGATAAACCTTTCGAAAGAACCAAATGAACTGTCTCCGGCGGCAAGTAAGCCTTGTGGCGGCCGAGTGGCAGTAATCAGCTCTAGTTTAGAAGGAAAGAGTCAGGATATGGATACGATAAGAAATCTTCTCTGATGAGGGAGATTTAGTCAGGCCCTTGGATACGCAGTTTGAGACTCTGAGGACAGTCTAGGTCGGGGATACTGAAGCATCAACGGGGATGAGTGAACATGCTCCATAAGCGCAGCGTTCGTGAGCCTTCTCAGAATCCTTACGGAAGAATTAGACGGGGTACAAGAAAGCGAGATGAGTGCTTCCGAGGTGCAGTCAAAAAAGAAAAAGTTTCAAATCACCTTCAAGGTCTATGTATCGTACTAGGCGAACTTGCCCGGGCCACAGGGCCGCATCTCATGATCAAGAGGCCGCCGGAAAATCGAGGGTTCAATCGTTTTCTCAGGGCTTGGCGGTAGACAGAATTGCATACTGGTAACGGGGCTCGCAGATCAAAATAATTGATGAAAAGTTCTACCTCCGTGAGCTTGGAGATGTACCTGTTCGACCCTTCTAGAGGTCCGCTTCTTCCGCTCTGGTGTTCGCGACAACTGACGTTCGTTGAGAATTGGGAACAACGCCCGGCGGCGGAGGTCACTTGACTGAAACCGAATATTAATGGTCATGGATTTAATTTTGGCCTCGTCAGTCACAACGTCACGGAAGCTCGCATGTTGCCGAGTTGAAGCTGTTGAAGTAAGTAGTCCCGTTTCCATCGGCAGACCCTTAAACTTCGCGTTACAATTTTCTAAGGGCACACTGCAGGTCACTTTCAAGTCGGAGGAAATTCTGGGGTTCTGTCAGGAAATCGTGCCATCTTTTGACTCCGAATTCAACCCCCCCGGGCCACACACTACCTCAGCCCATCTGGAGTAAGATCTCCCGCGAGGCTATGCTCTACATGAAGGTACGTCATTTTGGTTGGTTATTAATGAACAGAGTCATTTTAAGCCCATTGCTTCAAGGAACAACATGTTTTGAAAAGTGGACAAGTTCATGATCCATGGTCGGAGGTAGTACCTGTCAGATGTAAATTCACGGTCTTAAGTTACCTGCTACCGATCAGAATCTAAAGGGTATAGTGGGGGGGACCTGAACTCGGTTTTAGGGTAGGAACGACCCTGAACTTTTTTTTTTTGCTAACCGCCCTCCATCCGCAGCGATAACAATTATGCCAGTAATGCGTCTTCGCAGATCGGTGTCACTTGTGGTCTTCGTGTTCGTGCTGCA
>QGOI01003452.1:0-29407 GCA_003313885.1 Boletus sp. MG55
CGAGATGAAGAAGTGGCCGGTGAAGTTGCCCAAGTTGGGGGAGGCGGAGAGGGAGGAGGATAAGAGGAGTTTGGCGACAGCGTTGTCGAATTTCGCGTTGTTGCTCGTCGAACCGTTCGAGGTGGATTATGTGGAGCTCGGGGCGCAACCTGACAGGAGGACTCGATTCGAGAGGGATTGGGAAGACGAGCGCGTTGTCGAGTTCAAGGCGACTTTGGTCGTACCGTAGGCTCGGATGGGTGCAAGTCAGACTTTTTCATTTATATTTTTATAATACCAGTACCAGCGTAAAAGTATCATTGTGGATTGATGTATCGCTACAGATGAGTGACAAGGCTAGGTTTAATTTACAGGTGCATGTTTTGCGACAAAGGCCTAGAATGAAACGGTAGATCAGACATCCGCCATCACCATACCACCAGGGGAAGACGTACAGAAAGTGCTCCCCGCTCTGCGCCCACTGTCGTTCCAAGTGGATTTCCATCCTTGAAAGCGATAACGGTGGGTACCTTATCAAGGGGCCATCGTCAGTGCTCGTGATGTAATGGGCCGATCTGAGCGTACGTTCGTGACGCGGACTTCTTGGCTAGTGGCGTCGTGTTTATCTATATCGACGCTGTAGAATTTGGCGACGGCGCCATGGTCGCCGGAAAGACTCTCATAGAGGGGCTTGATCGCTCTGCATGGTCCGCACCACGCTGCCCAAAAGTCGATGAACACGACCTCGTCGCTGTTTATCTGGGCGGGACGTGAGTCGGACGATATGGTGGTGCGTTGTGGATACGTACGACGTCAAAGAATTCCGGAAAGGACGAGATCGGTGTGACCGTCATCATTAATGTCGGCGAACGGGATGTCACTAATAGTGCGAGCCAAATGTGGGTGCGAACCTCAAGACGGTGTCATTATATCCTCGTTCCTGACAGTCTAGGCCATCCGAAGTCCCGTAGCCAATATTTGCTATTCCTGGGTGGATGACGAGTTGTCCGTGTGGTAGCGATGGTTTTGGGTTATTGCCGAGGACACGGAACGTCCTCAAGGTTTATGCAGGAGGGGAGGCTAGATCGTTGATGAGGCACGGCCCACCCTGGCCCACCGGGGGAAAAATGGCCAGAGATGGCCTGCCTGCAACATGTCGGACATGTGCTGCATGATGTCGGCTTCACACGACGTACCACGACTCATACGGATACCAATTAAACTCACACGGGCAAGGGGTGGATTTGTGAACGACAATGTTTTGTGTCGGGAACCCGAGTGCGCTGCAGCGAACACAACTTGGGATGTGGTGGTCGTAGTTTTCGATGCGCAGAAAGTCGACTAGTCTCGTCGCTGGGATGACGTCTTTTGATCTCAGAGTGAACAAACAGTAACTGAGTTTCAAACTGCTCGGGCTCCGAAACATATCCAGGACAGCCCGCAGAGCTACAGTAGAGTCTGACCTCAGATCGTCGACACGACAGCTCGGGACGGGGCAATGCGATCAAGCTGCAGTACTGCTGCACGTTGTGGTTGGTGACCGCTGTGATCCCTAGCTGTATTAGGTCAGCCAGTGGAGACAGCCCGTCGGAATGCTTTCGGACCCACCAATAAGGAACATTGTAGCCATTCACAGCTTCGCCGCAAGGTGTCCGCAGCGGTAACTAAAGATATATATCCCCGCAGCACCTGCCATGCCAATCGTTCTTTCTCTGACCCCGAGACCGTACAGTCGTTCCATGAAGTTTCGTCCATAAATCCATTGACATTATCGAGGACACGACCGCTGGCAACATGCAGGGTTTGTTTTTCAGGCAGTTTGTTGCACTTTTCTGGAAGAATTGGATCATTCTATCCAAGCACAAAATCGTGAGCGTGCACAGGTGGCCTCCATCGCGGCGTGTCTGATAGTTCATATAGCTGAACTTCTTGCGCGTCGTCCTGCTACCAATTGGTTACGGAGGTATGTCCTGTCTCCCTTCGCCCTGTACCTTGTTGATATCCTTTGCAGTCTTCCTTGCGGTCGCTCAAACCTTTCTCCTCAAGCCCAACAACGTGTGTTCTGTCCCTTTGAGCATATAATTTTGTTGACTTTGTTGCAGTATGGCATTGGTACTCCTGCCCCGATTTACAACTTCACCACGCAATTCGACGGTTCTCTGGCTCTAATATGGGCCGACGGGACGAACGGCACTGGGAATCCGTCAGCGAGCGCCGTCATGGCGCATATAACCAGCGGCTTTAATGAGCATCAACTGAGCGCCGTCAAACAGGTCGCCAGCCCTGCTGATATCCCCTCCAACTGTCCACAGAACTTTAACTTGTTCTCAGAGTGTTACGCCGGCGTTGCCTTCAACTACTTGCCTGTCTCTCCCACAGACACCACTCCTATTAACTATACCATTAGCGCCGATGGGGGTCTAGCATACGTCAACGTGTACAGTCATACAAGTGATTTCGAAACTCGTATCCTGCCACTCCAATTAGCCATAGATGAGGTAGTGTTGGGTGTACACAACATGCTTCTCGGTGCTGACCTGACGGCCCCAGGCATTTATTGCACTCAGAGCAGGGCAATCGATCCCAACTCCTTTGGAATGGCCATACACCCAAGAGACCAACGAACAACAATCGACGAATACGAGATTGAGTTAGTGTTCGTATCACTACTCGCTGTATGCGTTGTTCACATTCATTCCAGGCTACATTAGGGGAATTAGGAATTTGCTCGTCATTGCTCTGTACGTGTTTACCACACGGGTATTCGTCTATCGCTTATCCGTATGCTAGCTTTATTTGCTATATTGGCATCGCTTATCAACTCCCTGGAGCTTTCACCGGAGAGCGAGCTAATCTGTTGACTAGTCACATGAAGGCCATGGGACTCCTCGACTCAGCTCGGATAGTGTACGCTCGTCTTCCTCTCCGATGATTCTTCTCCCAGATTGATTTCCCTTCCCAGATCATGGCATCTTAGCATGTCGTTAGCCTACCTTCCAGCCTGGATCATCGTGGCGTTAATATGGCATTACCAAGTTTTCACAGAGACTAATGGTGGCCTAGTTCTCGTCGTGCATCTCCTACTTGGCTTCTCACTTGCTAGCTGGTCGTTCTTTGTGGCTGCCCCATTCGGGAAGAGTCCCCAACTTGCCGCTGTGGCATCGACATTCCTGGCCATTCTGTTCGCGATTCTTGCATTGGCATTCTCTCGCGCTAGCACCGGAGCAGCTACTATATTCACCCTCATATTCCCTCCTGGGTACTACGTCTTCGCCACCCGTGCAATGTGTGGTTACGAGAATCACCTCATGCCAACCAATCTTCTCAAGCCAGACCCAGACAACCACCTGACACTTCTCCCAATCCTGATTGCCTGTATCGTAAGCATCGTCTTGTCTCTCCCAGATCCATTTCTCATCAATATTCTAGATTGGTATATTTTTGTGGCCTTATCTGGGAGCGCTACTCGAGAGGCGCCTCTACGATGCAAAGGAGCCGTCGGGTGGGTTTTGGTCAAGCTTCCGCAGGGGGAAACAGGAGGAACTTCCTCCGCACCCGAGCGGGGTAGCGATATCTATCAAGAATCTCCGCAAGACATTCATTCCTTCCATGTTCAGTCGTGAGAAAGGACCCGTTACCGCCGTTTCTGATCTTTCATTGGACATCCCCAAGTATGGTATCTTTGTATTGCTGGGTTCTAACGGGTGAGTGCACGGTGGGAATGAGTTGGATGGTTGTTCTGATGGCACATTGGCAGCGCCGGAAAGTCGACAACACTTTCGATCATTGCAAACCTCATAGGACGAAGCTCGGGTTCGATCACTTTTGAGGGTGGGGTGAAACGTCCCCCGCGTGGCACGCTCGGAATAGTACCTCAGAAGAACGTTCTTTTCCCCGACCTCACATGTTACCAGACTCTCCGGGTCTGGCGTGCTATCAAGTACTCCTCGGATTCTGCAAGCGAAGACGATGACTACGAACAGTTACTGCGTGATTGTGACCTTGGGAAGAAGATACACTCGAATGCCAATACCCTTTCCGGTGGACAGAAGAGGAAACTGCAGCTCGCCATCGGATTGATTGGTGGATCTAAAATTGTGCTCGTTGATGAGTGCACATCTGGGGTCGATCCATTGTCACGTCGGGCACTCTGGAGGACGTTGACGGGAGTGAAGCATGACAGGACGATTGTATTCACGACACATTTCCTGGACGAAGCTGATCTTCTTGCTGACCAGATCGCCATCTTGGCTGCACCTGGAAAGCTGGTAGCGGAAGGATCTCCTGTGTCACTGAAGACAAACCTCGGACAAGGATATAGCATTCAAGTTACATTCGAATCCAAGAACTTGGGCGAGAAAGATCCAGGGAGTTCATCGCTGGAGGTCCTGGATCGCGTTCGAGAGCTTGCACCACAGTGCACGATGTCGCAGTCATCCCCTACTCATGTTGGGTATCACCTGAAGTCGAAGGACTCGGTTGTGGTTGAGAAGGTGCTTCAGATGCTCGACAATGAGGCTGCAGAATATCGTGTTGCATCTGTCGACGTACTTGGAACGTCGATTGAGGACATTTTCCTCCATTTGATGGAGTCCGAGTTCGGAGCCCGCACACCGGACAGTGGGGAGAAATCGATGCGTTTTGCAGAAAGCACGTCGGTTCAGAGTGTCCCGGACCCCCTGCGGGCAATTTTAGCGCCCTCTCCACTCCTGCTGGCCGATGGGCGTGCACGATCGCCATTCAGTCAAGCGTTGACGATATTCTATAAGCGGATGCTTATTGCCAGGAGAAGTTGGCTCACACCTGTGCTTACTGTTCTCATTGCCGTCTGCGGAGCTTGTGTACCTTTGGTCTTTTTGTCGGGCCAAACTCCGTCGTGTACTGTCAGGCTCAGGAACGAAACGGTCATCCCCCTTTTCTGGGCGATTTCGCCTATCGGCACCTTCTACTACACTCCCACTGCGAGCATACTGGAATCACCGCCCAATATTACAGCGTCACTCGGACAATCAGCAACGTTCATGTTGACGGAAAACGTCCCTGACAATGCCACGTTTGTCTCCACGATCCAACAGGACTATCTCAATATCCCCGTTGGTGGTATATCAATCGACGTACAGACAGGCGATGCACTAGTTGCTTGGGATGCCACTCCTGCTCCGGGTCTGACAGGTCCAACTTTGTTAAATCTGGCTACAAACATTCTTTATAATCGTGCATTGAACACATCGGGTGACACTGCGGGTACACCAAGTATTATCATGGCCAACTATGCAAGCTTCCCTGCAATTGCAGCGGGGACACTTGTCGACCTGAAGTGGATCGCATTCTTTGGCGCTGTCATGGTAAGATTCTGGCGTGCTTTGATTTTTTGTGTGTTTTGATTCGCTTTCAAGGCCGTATATCCTGCATTCTTCTCGTTGTATGTCTCGCGGGAGCGACGATCGTCTGTCCAGGCGATGCAACTTTCGAATGGTTTATCAGACCCGATTGGTCTATGGCTCGGTCACTTGCTTTGGGACTCTATCTTTGGCGTTATTATCGCCACAGTTATCATCATCGTCTTTGCCGCTACTTCTAATCAGTTCCACGGGCTTGGGTTGTTCGTAAGTCGGTTTTCCTCGCCCTTCTTCCTGTCACTTACAGGCCGTCCATCAGTGGGTCGTCCTTGTACAATACGGCATCGTTGGCGCATTGTTCTCGTATTGCTTTTCGCTGTTCATGTCATCTCCTCTCACATCGTTCGCCGCCGTCGCCGCATATCAGATAATCATGTATGCTGTAAGTCAAAATCCAAGCTAGTTGTAAATGCGATGTATTGAGTTGTTTTCAGCTTTACCTGTCTGGCTACCTCCTTACCCTCACGTATGCGAAGACCTCGCAAGCAAACCAGATAATCACGACCATTCGTAAGCCGATATTCGAAATGCATTGTCGACCTTGATTGAGAGTTTCCCGCCAGATTTCACACTGTCGATCCTTTCGCCTGTTGCCAGCGTGGTAAGCTCCTTGAGTGATCGTTTGTTATGCGTGTTGTTCAATTTGCAGGACAGTTGCGCTCGGCCTTTGTTTCAGTCAACCTGTTCTCACTCCTCTGTGATGGGTCCACGCCAGTCACAACATCTTCCATGGGTGACATCATGAGATACGGCGGGCCGATTGTATATTTATTCGTTTACGGTTTTGTCCTCCTTGGCATACTTGTCTGGGCCGACTCTGGATCTATCATTCCACGCCGGTTCTTGAAGACGCACAAGCAGCAGGCACGACTGGACGAGAACCTTGCAGCCAACGAGATTTCGAGACAGGACGTTGCGAGGGAAGCTAAGGCAGTCGCACAATCAAGTGATGCGTTGCGCGTCCTTCATGTCACCAAGTCGTTTGATGGGAAGAGAGTGGTGGACGACGTCTCCTTTGGGGTTCCCGGCGATGTTATATTCGCTATGCTTGGGCCCAACGGGGCGGGCAAGACGACGACGTTCAATATGATTCGTACGTGTTTCGTCTATCTACTCTCATCTGTCTACTAAACACTTATGGATTGGCAGGCGGCGACGTCGTCCCCGACACAGGGGATGTGAGGATCAAGGGCATCTCCGTCGTCAATTCTCCCCGCACTGCACGTCTCGCGCTCGGCGTCTGTCCACAGTTCACTGCCATTGACGCCCAACTGACCGTGCGAGAACACTTGATGATCTACGGACGTCTCAAGGGGCTCACGCGTGGACCCGAATTGAACGCCAACGTCGAGTCGCTGATGGTCGCGACGTCGTTGAACATGTATGCGGACCGGTTGGCGAGTCAGCTGTCGGGCGGCAACCAGCGTAAACTGTCCCTCGCGATTGCCCTTATTGGTGAGCCCCAGGTCTCTGGTTCACCTTTAATGTAGTCTCATTGACCTGTCTTCTTCCAGGCAATCCTTCTGTCGTGCTTATAGACGAATTCTCCACTGGAATTGATGCCAAGATGAAGAGGGATATGTGGGGTACGTTGAGGAACGTTGCCGTCGGGAAAGCAGTTGTCATCACCACTCGTGCGTCGCGTCGTTCTCCCGCTTTATCCACTCAACTTCTCAATATTGTTCCGTCCTTATCAGACTCTATGGAGGAGGCGTCCGCGCTTGCGAACAAGGTCGGCATCATATCTAAGAAGATGCTCGGTACGTCCATGGCTTCTCTCGCTTACGCGTGCGCCGTCCCCGTTCGCTTATGAGAGCACATGACAGCCATCGGCACCACCGAGGAACTCGCCGCGCGTTACGCGACGTATCAAGTCCACTTTTCATGTCCGACGAGGGAAGACGTGACCAGAGCGCAGGTTCTCATGAGTCGTATCCCAGGCGCACGTCTTGCAGATGACGTTGCCACGCGGTTCGAAGTGCCGATCCGGGACAGCGGCAATGATGGCCATGGCGTCGTCGATGGGGAAGGGAATGGTGGTGGCGGCGACATGTCACTCGCCCGCCTCTTCCACATCCTTTCCTCGCAAGGCGATTTTCAGGAATACACCGTAGAAAAGGCGACGTTGGAAAACGTCTTTCTCAAGGTCATTCGACAGAACAATGTCTTGGAGGAAGACAATGCGCCTAGACGACGTAGATTTAGACTTTGGTAGACTGTATAGCGGACTCGACGGACTTTACTTGGCATCTTGTAATGACATGCTCTTTTTACTACTATTTTGCCCTCAACGGACGCAGACATTGGTATGTTATACGAAAATCACCATTTTCTCTTTTCCCCTCTTGCAACCGGAGCCGAACAAAAGGACCGTAAGAAAGTGATCGGACAATATGGGGATCATACTCTTGCAGGTTCTAAAAAGGATCGTTATTGTTTGATGTGCTGGATTGGTCGCTTCCCTGAGGTGGCAGACACATCATGTTCGATGGGCTTATTCCGGTATACGCTGTGATCAGATCCTCGACTGCGTTGAATGAAAGAATATGGTCGACTCCATAAGCGCCTGCAAAGTTGTGTCGTGTCGATCGCATGATACCATCGTATGCATTCCGAGACCCATGTAATGCCAGGTAGACAGTGATACTGTGTCGAACACCTGGATTATTGATCTCGATCGGGACCTCTAGAGGGTTGCGCAACCTAACAAGCATCTGAGGGGTCATTTCGGCAATCGGATCCTCCAAAGATGCATTCCTATTAATAACGATCGTGCCGATATTTTGCTGGAGTCTTGGAAGTCCCGTAGCTCGGGCGAGATCATCAAGATCAATCGTAGGTGGTAATTGTCTGTTGTAAGCAATACGACGGAGTCGATTCTGTCGTGGAAGATCTGGATCAAGCAAGGGGGCTTGACGAGGTTCTTCTCGATCATTATATGGAAGATCGTCAGGAATTTCGGGTCCAGGATTCGAGGGAGCAGGCGAAACTGCAAACGATCAGTGAATACATGATTTGAAGCGTGGAAATGAGACATACCAAAACAGTTTGGTGAAGGAGAACGCTCCGGCAAGTCACGATCTGGAGATAAGTGTGGAGGTGGTAACCCTTGATCTGATACGTCTTGTTCGATCTGTTGGGGATAGAATATATTACAGAAAAAATGAGAGGAATGAAGACCACTTACAGGAATGGAATCTTCTGCCTGGACTCGAGCACACTTCCTCTTTCCGACACGAGACTGTCCATCTGGTGTTTCACGGCCTCTCTTAGCGAGTGCTCGTTGTGTCTCAGCTCGACGTGCACTCCGGGATAAACCCGTACTAGGATCTGGTTGGGGATGCTGGACTGGATCACCTTGGGACTGGGACGAATCCCGATGTGCAAGAATAGCGTGCGCAGCTTCGAGCGTCATTGCCTTGACAGTAAGAATCTCGAGTCGTTCTTCGTCGTCGGCTTCTGCAAGATGATGATGAAAGGTCCTCTTGGGAAGGAGGCGAGGCTGTGTTTTGCAGTATTTTCGACAAATGCATACCCATTGTCTGTCGATGTGAGAGGAGCTAGATGGATTTAAATCCATAAGTACTCAATGGGTTGTGTAGTAGAAGGAGTTCGTTCGATCGCACAGGTAGACAAAGTAACGCCTTGTGTTTTCGCAATGCACGATTGAGAGCGCTGCGAGAGGAAGGGAAGAAAGAAAGAGTGAGGGTGGAAAACATAGACCCGATGTTTAAGTATTGGTCGATGAGCGATAGTGTGCTCGGAAAGAAGCATCGGTCGTCGGGATCGGCCCGAGCTCTTGTGGCGTAACCTCACTACCTATACAGAACGTCCATCTGGGGGTGACCTCCGTACTAGTTCACGCCAGCTCCGAGGCTATCGCAGGACACAACCTCTCCTTCCATTCGTTAATCGCAACTAAAACATGGACTGCACGGAGTATCAGGATGCCATGGTGCGACAAGGGCTTGTCCCCATTGCCATACACGCACGCTCACCTCAAATATTGGAGCGTCGGATTCCTCCAACGGGGCTTCCAACGCAACACCCGATCTTATCATTGTACTGCACGCTCTCTCGAACGTGTACGTCGTCTCCTTATTCCATCTCTCTCAGTTGTCAAATATTCTTTTGTCTCCTTCCTGGAGGTAACAGATAGAAAGTGGCATCCCGCTAGCCCGATACGCATGTTCAAATCATACTTGAATGTTGCTCTCGCTCTCCCTCGTGTATCGTGTTGTAGCATGGATGTTCTTTGAGCACCCGTGGCTGGGCAAGGCATGCGTGGAACACACTCTGGTGGTTCCTCCAGAACATCTCGGTGCGCATGCTCTCCAATGGCTCGTCTATGCCAACTCGGAAATGTACTGAACCACCGACAAATCGGTATCCCTGACAGACTAAGCTAGGATCGAGACGCGCACCATCTCCAGGCTTGGCCACGTCGACGTACATCTTGGTGTAGTCGAAACGCCACAAGTTGTAGGGCATTGCGAAGAACCAGAGGGAGACGGTGAGTGCCCCCATGAATGTGAGCACATTTCTGATCATCGGGGGCTGGAAGATGAATGACGAGATGGAGGTGTTCCACAACACCAGGCTTAGAGAAATGTTGTGGGCCCTGTATCGCAATGTTCGCCGACGTCCCCCAATGAGTGGTTTACACCATACCCCCCATACCCCCCATCTAATCACACTCGACAGCGGGAAGAAAGAGCCTCAAAGACCAACCTGATGACGGTGTCTACTGGCCTGCGGGACAAGCAACTCATCATGGGTCGCCGCCATGTGCCAACCCGAATTTTGGCTGGCGTCCCGCTCAGGCGCGAGGTCCTCGAGACGGCCCTAAACCAATTAGAGAGGGATTTAATGCTTCGAAGGTGTCTAATTCGGATGCCAGAATGTCCAAGTAGACGATAATAAAGTCGCCATATAGTCCCGTTCGAATGTCAACGGCGCAACAACCCATGCGTGGGCGCGTCCGAACGCGAATCGAACGTATTTCGCTAGCGGTCCAGTTCAACCTTCGCAATTATGGATGAACCTTCGGAACACGCTGCTGTGAGCCTCAACGTCCAGGAAAATACTTCAAAAACTGGATGCGAACCTCGGAACGCATGGGCCCCATCACTATTTCGAATGTCGGCTTCACACGACGTACCACGAATACCGATGCCGACTCACACAGGTAAGGGGTGGTTTTTGTCAAAGAGTCAGGATTCTCGTAACTCGGCCCGCATCTGCCGTTACTAGTACGCACGATGATTGGCGAGTGTCCCGTCGCCCGCCACCATGTTTCGCCAGCAACTCACCTTCATGATTGTCCCTTGGCCACAGGCAAGCCCCCAGGCTGACTACAAAGGCATGAATAGTCTCCTAGTTCATTCCCCATGTTGACACAAGTTGTATATGTGCGACCAGTGTGCCAGGCTGTCTCCACCTGCCCAACACGTAACGGTGGCACCCCGCCTTCATAGCCTTCGCTGGCCCACATGTAGCCCCTGGCTGGCTACAGAGGTATGAATAGTGTCTCTTAACGCAGTCATACAGTAGGTGTCCATTTCGCTAGGTAAAACTCAAGCTGGCTATAGAGGTACGAAAATTGTTCGTTAACATAATTTTAGGTTTCGTACGTGTATGGCACTGAATTCGCATTCCCAGATGTCCTCCAAAAAGTTGGGATACAGTAAACCGACTAGAAGTTCTGCCAAACTCGACGCTAGAACGACTGTCTTCTGGGATCGAAGATTTTTTAGCGATACCCGCCACATTGTACGCAGTGGCATCTAAGGATATATCTCCCACAGTTCTTGCCATGCCAGTCATTCTGACAGAGATCCTTGTGCTGTACAACCCTCTAGTGAAGGCCTGTCCATAAATTCATCATCGAGGACAACACCACTGGCAACATGCAGGGTTTGTTTTTCATGCAGTTTAGTGCACTTTTCTGGAAGAATTGGATCATTCTATCCAAGCATAAACTCGTGAGTGTGCCTCAGTGGTCTCCATCGCGGCGTGTCTGACAGTTCATACAGCTGAATTTCGTGCGCTGTGTCCTGGTCCCCATTGCCTATGGAAGTATGTCCGGTCTCTCTTCGCCCCGGGCCCTGTTGATATCCTTTGCAGCCTTCCTTACGATCGCTCAGACGTTTCTTCAAACGTCCAACAACGTGTGTTCGGTCCCTCTGAGCGTATCGTTTTTTTTTTGACTTTCTGGCAGTATGGCATAGGTACTCCCGTTCCAATTTACAACTTCACCACACAATTCGACGGTTCTCTGGCTCTAATATGGGCTGACGGGACGAACGGCACTGGGAATCCGTCAGCGAGCGCCGTCATGGCGCATATAACCAGCAGCTTTAATGAGTACCAACTGAGCGCCGTCAAACAGGTCGCTAGCCCCGCTGACATTCCTTCCAACTGTCCACAAAACTTCAAGTCGATTTCGGCGTGTTACGCTGGCATAGCATTCAACTACTTGCCTGTCTCTCCCACAGACACCACTCCTATCAACTATACCATTAGCGCCGATGGGGGTCTGGTATACGTCGACGTCTACAGTCACACGAGTGATTTCGAAACTCGTATTTTGCCACTTCAATTATCCATAGATGAGGTAGTGTTGGGTGTACGCAATACGCTTCTCTGTACTGACCCGACGGTCGCAGGCACTTATCGCTCTCAGAGCAGGGAAGTCGATCCCGACTCCTTTGGAATGGCCATACACGCAAGAGACCAACGAACAACAATGGACGAAGAAGAGATTGAGTTGGTGTTCGCATCAGTACTTGCTGTATGCGTTGTTCACATTCTTTCCAGGCTATATTAGGGGCATCAGAAATCTGATCGTCATTGCTCTGTACGTATTTACCGCATGAGTATTTCTCTGCCGCTTATCTGTATGCTAGCTTTGTTTGCTATGCTGGCATCACTTATCAACTTCCTGGAGCTTTCACCGGCGAGCGAGCGAATCTGCTGACCAGTCACATGAAGGCCATGGGACTCCTCGACTCAGCTTGGATCGTGTACGCCCGTCTTCTCCTCCAATAATGGTTCTCCTGGCTTCATTTTTCTTCACAGATCATGGCATCTCAGCATATCGCTAGCCTACCTTCCAGGCTGGATTATGGTGGCATTGATATGGCATGACTGGGTTTTCACAGAGACCAATGTTCACCTATTTCTCATCGTGCATCTTCTATTTGGCTTCTCACTTGCCAGCTGGTCTTTCTTCGTGGCTGTCCCCTTTGGGAATAGTCCCCAACTTGCCGCTGTGGCATCAACATTCTTGGCCATCTTGTTTGCGATTCTTGCATCGGCATTCTGTGGTGCCAGTACCGCATCAGCTACGGTGTTCACCCTTATCTTCCCTCCTGGGTACTACGTCTTCGCCATCCGTGCAATATGTGGTTACGAGAATCACCTCATGCCAACCAACGTTCTCAAGCCAGACCCAGACGATCACCTGACACTTCTCCCAATCCTGATTGCCTGTATCGTAAGCATCGTCTTGTCCCTCCCAGATCCATTTCTCATGAACATTCCAGATTGGTATATTTTTGTGGCCTTATCTAGGAATGCTACTCGAGAGGCGCCTCTATGATGCAAGGGAGCCGTCGGGTGGATTTTGGTCATGTCTCCGCAGGAGGAAGCAGGAGGAACTTCCTCCACACCCGAGCGGGGCAGCGATCTCTATCAAAAACCTCCGGAAGACCTTCGGTCCTTCCATGTTCAGTCGTGAGAAAGGACCCGTTACCGCCGTTTCTGATCTTTCATTGGACATCCCCAATTATGGTATCTTTGTATTGCTGGGTTCTAACGGGTGAGTCCACAGTAGGAATGAATTGGATGGTTGTTCTGATGGTACATTGGCAGTGCCGGAAAGTCGACTTCACTTTCGATCATTGCAAACCTCATAGGACGAAGCTCGGGTTCGATCACTTTCGAGGGTGGGGTGAAACGTCCCCCGCGTGGCACGCTCGGAATAGTGCCCCAGAAGAATATTCTTTTCCCTGACCTCACATGCTATCAGACACTCCGGGTCTGGCGTGCTATCAAATACTCCTCGGATTCTGCAAGCGAAGACGATGACTACGAACAGTTACTGCATGATTGTGACCTTGGGAAGAAGATACACTCGAATGCCGATACGCTTTCCGGTGGACAGAAGAGGAAACTGCAGCTCGCTATCGGACTGATTGGTGGATCTAAAATTGTGCTCGTTGATGAGTGCACGTCTGGGGTCGATCCACTGTCACGTCGGGCACTCTGGAGGACGCTGACGTCAGTGAAGCACGACAGGACGATTGTGTTCACGACACATTTCCTCGATGAAGCTGATCTTCTTGCTGACAAGATCGCGATCTTGGCTTCACCTGGAAAGCTGGTAGCGGAAGGATCTCCTGTGTCACTGAAGACAAACCTCGGACAAGGATACAGCATTCAAGTTACGTTCCATTCTAAGGACGCCGGGAGTTCATCGCTGGAGCTCCTGGGTCGTGTTCGAGAGGTTGCACCACAGTGCACGCTGTCGCAGCCGTCCCCTAATCATATTGGGTACCACCTGAAGTCGAAGGACTCGGCTGTGGTTGAGAAGGTGCTTCAGATGCTGCACAACGAGTCTGGAGAACATCGTATTGCATCCGTCGACGTACTGGGAACTTCAATCGAGGACATCTTCCTCGATTTGATGGAATCCGAGTTTGGACCCAGTATGCCGGACGGTAGGGAGAAATCGATGTATTCCACCGACAGCACACTTGCTTCGAGTGTCTCGGACCCCCTGCGCGCAGTTTCAGCTCATTCTCCACTCCTGCTGGCCGACGGGCGTGCGCGATCGCCGTTCAGTCAAGCGTTGACGATATTCTATAAGCGGATGCTCATTGCAAGGAGAAGTTGGCTCACACCTGTGCTTACTGTTCTCATTGCCGTTGGTGGAGCTTGCATACCTTTGGTCTTTTTGTCGGGCCAAACTCCGTCGTGCACGATAACGTTCAAGAATGAAACGGTCATCCCCCTCTACCTGCCAGAGTTGCCCCTTGATATGTTCTACAGTCCAAATGTCAGTATACTGGAATCGCCGCCCAATATCACAGCGTCACTCGGACAATCGGCAATGTTCATGTTGACGGAAAACGTCCCTGACAATGCCACGTTTGTCTCCACGATCCAACAGAACTATCTCAATATCCCCGTTGGTGGTATATCAATCGACGTACAGACGGGCGATGCTCTGGTTGCTTGGGATGCCACTGCTCCGGCTTTGATAGGTGCAACGTTGCTAAATCTGGTTACAAACATTCTGTATAACCGTGCATTGAACGCGTCGGGCGACACGACGAGTACACCAAGCATTATCATGGCCAACTATGCAAGCTTTCCTCTGGCTACGGAGGGGACTGTCGTTGAATTAAAATGGATCGCATTCTTTGGGGCTGCCATGGTAAGATTTTGGCGTTCTTTAATTTCCTGTTCGTTGATTCGCTTTCAAGGCCATATATCCTGCGTTCTTCTCGTTATATGTCTCACGGGAGCGACGGTCGTCTGTCCAGGCGATGCAACTTTCGAATGGTCTATCAGACCCGATTGGTCTATGGCTCGGCCACTTGCTTTGGGACTCTATCTTTGGCGTTATCATCGCCACGGTTATCATCATCGTCTTTGCTGTTGTTTCTAATCAATTCTATGGGCTTGCGTTGTTCGTAAGTCGCCTTTCCTCGCCCTTCTTTCTATCACTCACAGTCCTTCCATCAGTGGGTCGTCCTTGTACAATACGGCATTGTTGGCGCATTGTTCTCGTATTGCTTTTCGCTGTTCATGTCATCTCCTCTCACATCGTTCGCCGCCGCCGCTGGATATCAGATCATTATGTGTGTTGTAAGTGAACATGAGTTATCGGTGGGTGCAGCATACTGACCCGTTTTCAGCTGTACTTAGCTGGATACCTCCTCACCTTCACGTTCGCAAAGAACTCACAAGCAAATCAAATAATCACGACCATTCGTAAGCTAATATTCCAAACGTATTGTTGACCTTGGTTGAGATGTTTCCACCAGATTTCACACTATCGATCCTTTCACCTGTTGTCAGCGTAGTAAGTTCCTTGAGTAATCATTTGTTATGCACCTTGCTCAATTTGTGGGACAGCTGCGCTCAGCCTTTGTTTCAGTCGATCTTTTCTCACTCCTCTGCGATGGGTCCACGCCAGTCACAACATCTTCCATGGGTGATATCATGAGATACGGCGGGCCGATTGTGTATTTATTCGTTTATGGCTTTGTCCTCCTCGCCATTCTTGTCTGGGCCGACTCTGGATCTATCATTCCACGCCGGTTCTTGAACACGCGCAACCACCAAGCACGACTGGACGAGAACCTTGCAGCCAACGAAATTTCGAGACAGGACGTTGCGAGGGAAGCGAGGGCAGTCGCACAATCAAGTGATGCGTTGCGCGTCCTTCACGTTACCAAGTCGTTTGATGGGAAGAGAGTCGTGGATGACGTCTCCTTCGGAGTCCCTGGGGGCGTCATATTCGCTATGCTTGGGCCCAACGGGGCGGGCAAGACGACGACTTTTAATATGATTCGTACGTGTTTCGTCTATCTACTCTCATCTATCTACTGAACACTTATGGATTGCCAGGTGGCGATGTCGTCCCCGACACAGGGGATGTGAGGATCAAGGGCATCTCCGTTGTCAACTCTCCCCGCAACGCACGTCTCGCGCTCGGCGTCTGCCCGCAGTTCACTGCCATTGACTCCCAGCTGACCGTGCGAGAACACCTGTTGATTTACGGACGTCTCAAGGGACTCACATGTGGACCCGAATTGAACACCAATATCGAGTCGCTGATGGTCGCGACGTCGTTGAACATGTATGCGGACCGGTTGGCGAGTCAGCTATCGGGCGGCAACCAGCGTAAACTGTCACTCGCGATTGCCCTTATGGGTGAGCCCGAGGTCTCTCGTTCGCGTGCAATGTGCTCTCATTGACGGGTCTCCTTGTAGGCAACCCTTCCGTCGTACTCATAGACGAGTTCTCTACTGGAGTGGATGCCAAGATGAAGAGAGATATGTGGGGCACGTTGAGGAACGTTGCCGTCGGTAAAGCAGTTGTGATCACCACTCGTACGTCGCCTCGTTCTGCCGATTTATCCACTCCACCTCTCACCGTTCCATTTTTGCCAGACTCTATGGAGGAAGCGTCCGCGCTTGCGAGCAAGGTCGGCATCGCATCCACGAAGATGCTCGGTAAGTCCATCACTTTTCTCGCGCACGCGTGCGTCGTCCCCGTTTATTTACTCTCTCTGCACACGACAGCCATCGGTACCACCGAGGAACTCGCCGCGCGTTATGCGACGTATCAAGTGCAATTTTCGTGCCCGACGAGGGAAGACGTGACCAGAGCGCAGGTCCTGATGAGTCGTATACCGGGCGCACGTCTCGCGGACGACGTTGCTACGCGATTCGAAGTCCCGATCCGTCAAGGCAGCAGTGATGGCCGTGGTGCTGGCGATGGTAGTGGCGACATGTCGCTCGCCCGCCTCTTCCACATCCTTTCCTCGCAAGGCGATTTTCAGGAATACACCGTCGAAAAGGCGACGTTGGAGAACGTCTTTCTCAAAGTGATTCGACAAAACGATGTGTTGGAGGACGACAGCGTGCCTCGACGACGTAGGTTCGGACTTTGGTAGACCACGTATATTATGGACTCGATGGACTTTCGTTGGACTATTAGGATGACACGCTCTTTTTTTAAATATTCCTATTTTGCGCTCGACGGACGTGGACCATGCATGATATGGTATATTATACGAAAATCACATTTTTCTCTTTTCCTTCTTGCAACTGGAGTCGAAAAAAAGGACTGTAAAAAGCGATCGGACAATATGAAAATATTAAGCCGACTCGTAGGTTCTAAAAAAAGGATGGTTATCGTTTGATGCGGGATTGAGGACGACTGAGCAAAAACAGCAATGCAAAGTTGTAGTGACAGGAAATAGGCACAACTATGTATTATGACCTAGAGCAAAGGCGCCGTGTCGTCCTTTAAGTAAAGAAAAAAAGCCACGACGCTAGCGCAGCAAATCCGCAATGAAAAACAGGCAACAATGAAAAAAGTGGGGGAAAAAGTGCACGTAAGTAATGGAGAATGTAAAAAAAAAGTGATGCATAGAGATAATGAGAGTGAGAGAGAGGAAAGATGAAGCTTACACTCGACGTCGATAAATTCGCAGGAAATAACGGATCGTCGGGTGGCGCCAAGGACCCAGCCCCCGACGCGCGCAGGGAACAGGACGATCAACGTTGTGAAGCGAAGAGCGAGAACACCTTTTCGGCGTTCTCCTTGTACTTCTTCAGCTTTCTGCTCTTGTGTTTCTCCAATTCCTCGGTGTGATGAGTCGCGTGCTTGAGCGCCTCGGGTGATGTCGGATGTGAGATGGGCTCTGCGGTTTCGCCGTTGGACTGGTCAGAAGATTGGCTCTGGTCTCCGACCGATATGGCGGATTCCTTGGACCTCAATGAGGGTGACATGGCCATGGTGCTCGCGGCCGATACAGACGGTGTCAACAGACCATTGCTCGAGATTGACGAGATGGTGGCACTAGTCGCAGCACTCGAGAGCGTGGATGTCTTGATCGTGGATGCGTTCTTGGCAGAGAAAGACGAAGGTGGCGATTTTCCTTTGAGGAATTGCGGCGTCTTTCGGAACTTTAGGCCAGGCGCACGACCCCGACGCTTTTCTGAAGGACTGGGCGAATCCACGAGCTCCACCGCTTGGAGATCCGATTCTTTCGAGAGGCCCGAGAACGACCGTCCACCCATGCGTTGAGATGGCGTGGACACTTTGCGGAACACGGCCAACCTATACCGGTCCACAACACCGCGAGCAAAGAGACTCGTACCCTTGGTGCCGTTGCGGTCTTCGCCATCAGCTTCGATGAAGTCCCAGTCGTCATCTTCCTCTCTCTCCGTCATATCACCGTCTTCATCAGGACCATCGGAAAGGAAGCGGTCCAAAGCAGGCACACCGGATTTCTCGCGGCGACCACGAGTATTCCGAACAGTAGACTTTGAAGGCGCGGGGACCTTGGTAGCCTTTGGCTTCGAGTCTTTGGCGGGCAGGGGAGGTGCAGATTCTGTCGGCTCTGCTGGAACGTTCTGAGCAGGTGGTTCCGTGGGTCGAGGCGTAGGCGAAAGATCGGCGGATGGCGTGGGTTTGACAACAGCCGTGACATTTTCTGATTCTGAAACTTCTTCCGGAAGCAGTTGTGGTCGTGCTTCCGGCGTCTTGGGCTCAAGTTCGGCCAAATGCTCATCACTGACAGGTGACTCGGTGACAGCCTCTGCCTCCCGAGGAGGCTGAGCAGGACTATCCAAGACATCGGTTAGAACCGACGGGATGTCATCCTCGTCCGTCTCCTCCTCTCCCGAATCCCCGGAACCTTCTTCGTCGTCATCGTCAATAATGACCGAATGACGACCCTTGAATGAATAACCATCGAACACGTCCACGCCGCTCTCATCTGGGTGCACAGACGGGCTGCGTGAGTGAGAGGGTGTTGGGTATGCATCTTCACCGTCTGCGCCTTCACCGTCAGTATGATCGCGATCCTGATCGGTATCTACTTGGTCTTGATCATTGGGGTCATCTATCACTGGTTCCATATCGAGGAACGTGTCATCAAAGTTCTGGGTATCGCTGGCATTCGAAGGGTCGATGGGTGGGATATAGGGGGCTAACAAAAAAAAAACAGATAAAGGGGTGGGTGTAAGCAGGTAAAATCGAGCGAATTCGAACAAGACGCCTCACGTATGTAGCGTTTATAGTACACGTGCGACCAATCGCTAAAAGCGCGATCAAATGTTAGATCAAAAATGATCATCACATGCGTTCTCGGTCTACTCACATCATAGAGAAATATGGGTGCCGTTTGATCCGAGGTTCACAAATCCTCAAGCCAGGATTTCGTTGAAGTAGCTACGTGAAGTGCATATAAGCATTCAAGATCATTCGCAAGGGTACTGTTCGCTTACACCCCGTATCAAACTCTTCGTATCTTGATCCATCGCCCTATCTTCAGGGAATTGCAGCTCATCTTGCAGTACCCTGACGTACATATCCGAATGATTATTCGCCCAGAATGGCGTCTGCAACAGGGATATCAGCCCCTCTCGCACGGCACGTAAAAGAACACCAGCCAGATAACGTACGATTCCTGTCAACATCTCATAAAGCATCGTGCCAAAGCTCCACCAATCAACTTCATAGCTATATGGCAGCCCCTGTATAACTTCAGGAGCGAGGTACTCTGCAGTGCCGCAGAACGTGGTAGTGGTGTCAGGCGGGACAACACCCTGCCCTGGCCAACCATTGGAGAGGTCCTGGCCCTTCTCGCCTTTCATCCAAGGCGGGGTTGCAGGTTCGCCGCCGGGGGAGGAATAGAATTCCCCGCGAGTTCCCGAAGGTGTGGGTGGTGCTGTGGCTGGCAACGTGCGACGGGGGAACTCTTTCGAAAGGCCAAAGTCCGTGAGGACGATATGTCCGTCAGCCCCAATCAAGATGTTCTCAGGCTTGAGGTCGCGGTAAATGACACCAGCCGCGTGGAGGCCTTCCACGCCTTCGACAATCTCCGCGGCATAGAATCGCGCGCGGTCACGGCCTAGCCTGCCCCAACGTGCAAGCTGCGTGGCAAGATCACCACCTGGATGAAAGTCCTGTGGGAATTGAAAAGGAACGGCGTTAGTTGTATCGCAATCAATGGCAGTATAAAAGGGACGCCGATTTACCATAACCAAGAACAAATTCTCCTTGTCATGGAAACTCCACCAGAGCTTGACCACGAACGGGTCCTTGGATTCCTTTGCCATGCGTTTCAAGACGGCTTGCTCGGTCAAGGTATGCTGAAGCTCTTGGTGCGCCAAGACGTGACGCTTGGTGATGGCCTTGAGCGCATACAAATCCGTGCTCGTCTTATGTCGCACCAAGAGAACTTTACCTGCGCAACCCTTCCCGAGGACACGCATCATCTCGAAGTCGTCAATGATGACCTTGCGCTGCGCTTTTTTCTTGCGGTTGGGGTCGGTCGATTGGGAGCGCTTCTTCCGCGCACGACGGGCAGTGGTAGATATCGACGATTCATCACCGGTGGCGGACGACGTACCATCTTGCAATGTCGACGAGGTATGCACCCGTCGGCTAGCCCTGTCAGGATCGGCCGAATGCGAGCGTGGAATCCTCGACGCTGGGGTACCAGCAATAGGAGTAGGTAGGGTGGTCTCCTCCTCTTCAACAGCCCCATTCGTAACGGCATCCGTATCGATATGCTGCTGAGCGGCCTTTGCGTTGTCAGCTGGTGAAACATCAGGAATGCCATCGTCGGATCTTTCTATCTCGATGACCTGCACTTGGTCTTCCACAGACTGTGACGGGGGTGCTCTCGTCTCCACTTCTTCCTCTTCCTCTTTAATATCCTCCACTCGAACATCACTTCGGCTCAGGTCATTCAAAACAACCTCTTCGACGGTATCGTTTATGCTCTCCACACCATCTACCATCTCGCTGAGATTGATCGAGCTAACGTTGGTCGAGCTGGGCTGTGCAGATACATCTGCCTTTGAGCTGATATGTGCCGCTAGGTCGGAGCGTACGCGCTTGATCGCCCTCTCGGCACGTACACTCTGTAGATCGTCGGTGCGCACGTGAACGAAGCGTTTCCAAGCGCGGGTCTGCCTGAGCGACGAGTCGTTGGAAATGGTGGTCAAGTATGCAGCAAGCGCGGTCATCGTGGTATTGGCGGGTTTTGCGTTGGAGACGATGCTAGCTGACGATGGGGAGACGGACGTGAAAGGGTCGCCAATCTCTTGCGAGGGGGAGATTATATGATCCGCCGTCGACGATCCAAAGTTGGGGCTGTTTGGCGCCCTGCCGGACATCTGACGACCGACTCTATTTGTCGAGGGCGAGGCGAGGCGCGAGAGGGTATTCAGGAACGTGGATTTGCGCTTTGAAGGCTGTTGAGGGAGAGAGGCGAGATCAATCGGCAACTTGGGGAGCTTGGATGAGCCATCAGAGTCTTCGAGTTTCGCATGAAGCTCGACCACCTCTGTGGCTGTGCGCGTAAGGGTAAGATTATGGGTGGGTGCTATACAGAGAACGGCGGTGTTAGCGATGATACAGGAGGACATGTAATGAGAGGCAACAGCAAAAGAATGTCGGATTACATATGTCCATATCAAGATACCCAGGAACATCAGGAAGACGCATACAGAGGGCACCGATGGGCTCGGAAGCGACATGGGCGCGGCTCAAAAAGAAAGTAAAGAGTACATGTAGGTGCAAGGCGTGGGGAGAAGGGTGGGTAGAACGATGCGACTCACTCTTTATGTAAATAGAGTATGAGCGGGCATCATGTGGCGTCTCTGCGACGCTGATACTCCAGGGACCTTCCTGAGCTTCGATACGAACTGGAGGTCTTCGCGTGGACCGGGAAGGAGCGGCGTCTAGGTTCTTCATACTGCGGACGGAGTTGTTGTGAGGGGCGTGTTCGTTGTGAGGAGAGGAGTTGCGTGACTCGAAGAAAGTAAGGTCTGTGATGCCTGAACGTTCTACTCTAGATTTGCCGTTGTATTGGAATGTTCTGGAGGTGTCAACGCTAGCTCTGGCGGGTGGTTCACGGGGGCGATAGGTGTCGACAGAAGAACGACCACGGGTTGGATTCACGTCTTTGAAAGAAAGAGCACCGAAGCCTAGGACGGTTTTGAAGTTTTTCTTGGAGAAATGGACGTGCTGGTGAGTGGCGGAGGCAGTATGCATACGAGAATGGGGGGATAAAAGGGATGTATTGTTCTCCCCGGGACCTGAGAGCGTCGGACTTGTCGCGGGCTATGTGGGGGGAGGAGGAAGGAAGGACAGAGGGCCCAGCTGGATCGATGAATTAGGTAGAGCGGAAGTTGATACGGAATTGACAGATTGGTCAGTTTTGGCGGACGTGCGGTGGGTGCGTGAAAGCCACGAGCAGCGGAAAAAGATGCTGATCAGCTCTCTCCCTTGCCTCGAGGCTGAGCTGTGCGGCGGCGTCGTGCTGACCACAAATAGCAAGGCGGTTCAAAACTGGACGATCTCAGTCTCTGCCAGACGGCGACGTACGCACGTCGTCGTCGATGTCGTTGCAGAAGAGAGCGGTAAAATCGAAAGGAACAAAGGAAGGTTGGTTGAGGTGTTGTTAAGGCGGAGACGTCTATTATAATATTACTTGCAGACTGCAACACTCGACGGACGCGCTCGACGCTTCCCGTTAAACGTAATGCACCAATGTCCCCTCGAGAAAAAAAAAACACCCCTCCTGAGAGTAAATTTGCTGCACTGAGACGTCACAGCTACTCCAGCGCTGTCATGGCAGTCACAACAAACCCCGTCGTGTGTCAAGCTCAAAGGCTGCGCAGTGAGAAGCGCAAACCGGACCAGGGTCACCGCACTTTCTAACCCTTGGAACCGCGATTACCGCGATCCCGTCTGATTTGGATATCAGCGGTTTCCGGATTGTTTCAGAAGGCCCGATCCTTGCGGGGGGTGCCGACACCCATTCCAGCTGACATGGTGCTTGAAGCTTGACTGCTTCTGTGCAAGGTCAGCGGGCAACTTCCGTGGGGCTAAGTTATAACAGGCATGCTCAGGGCAGCTGCTCAGATATCTCGCATGTGAGTCTGCCTATCAGATAACCAGCGATTTTCAGTGATACGGCGCCCCTCTGAACGGCACCTTGCGGCATCGCAAGGTGAGCTTGCCCACCACTAGCACACGTCACATGAGCCACTTCCATGCATACGAAATGGCTAGATTACGCCGGCGAGAACTTCCACTTCGCTTCGGTGGTATGGAACCCGGGGATACCCGAAGGAAAAATCCCCTAGTGTGACCCTAGAAGCATCATGGGCAAGCCAAAGGCCAAGTAACGTCCAAATCATGCACCGGATCAACATGATCCCGCCATACAAAGAGCTCGATCCGCTGATGACAAAAGCGTGCAGCGTCTGAGACCAAGGACAATCACCGTGAAAGTTCACGCTCCTGATTGGAACGATCAGCCAGAAAAAAGCAGGGGTAGCCTGTCATGGACGTACTTAGATTCACCTGTGTTTATGGCGATTGACTGGTATCAATGAAAGAACGTGCTGAAAAAGGTTCGAAACTGATTTTGCCTACTTGACCTGCCACCTGGCACGGTGGCCCAGCGACCAGGTTTTGGCGATACGCCTCATGGCAAACTTGTGTTGCCAGCGAGAGCAACCTCTTGCATCCAAGGGCCAACAATGTGCCTGGGTCGAAATAAAAGGCACAGGTCGTAACTCGCATCAGGGAACCTCTCGTCTTACTTACCAGCTCTCGCCGCCCAACACCGCAACCGTCGACGTTGCTATTCATGAACTGTCGGCAATCCCCGAGAGATACGACCCCCCGGGCGCTGCTCAGCTCTATTGACCCCTATTTCCTTCTATACAAGGTAAAACCCCTCTCCTGTTTGATGACAAAGGGGGAGGTTTGAGAGAATTGCCACTGAGAAATCAGACTCGGAACCATAAGAATGCATATGGCAGGTCCGAGTCAGCACGAAAACCAACGTTCGTCCTCGTAATTCGTCAGCTTCGTAACTTGTGAGTCCTTGCTTTCCAATTTCGTAGCCGCCTGCCGTTATTTTGACACTCGTTTTCGCTCGATTTCAACCCTCTCTCCCAACTGTCAACAGATAGGCTTACATACTATTCTCATAAAAACCCCCGTTGGGGTCACGTTGATAGACTTCCTCGGAGACGAGCAAAACCGACCACAACTCCCGTCCCAAAAATCGAATTCGTAGCCTTTTTTTTCGATTTTCGTGCTCCCCCGCCCATTTTCTCTCCCCTGGTCCGTTTAACCACCCCTTAAACCCTCCGTCGGATCCGCACAATCTCAGCGCCGACCTTTCTCACCCACGACCAAACCCCTCCCATCCATTACCCCTTCGAAAAACGAAATACAATGGCCGCTGAACCCACCCTTAAACCCGCTCTCGCTCGAGAGGAGGAACTCGAGGAATTAGATGAAGGGGAAGAGAGCGACATCTATGAGGAAGAGGTATTGTGTTATTCGCTTCGCTGTCGAGCGCGTGACAATTAATTCCTGCTGACCTCTAGGGCGAGGAAGACGGCGACGTCTATAATGCAGAGGAAGACGAGGAGGAGGACGGCGAAGAAGGGGCGGGTGAAGGCAAGCCAGATAATGTAGGGCTGTGTCTGTTCCCTGTGAAGTGACGTCCTTCTCATAGTCCTTTGCAGATGACCGCTCTCCTTTTAGGCAAAGTACATTCTTTTATTTCTCTATGAATGTCGATCGCTGATTTGAAATTTGTATGTAGCAAAATGGCACCACGGAGGCCGAGACGTATGACGAGGAGGACGAAGAGGATGAAGAGTATGATGATGACCTAGAAGGGACAGAGGAAAACCCCATTGACCTCTCGTCGGTTGCAGGTTCAAAACGAGGCGCTGATGAGCTTGCTGAGGAGAATGCGTATGATGACGATGATGACGATGAGACTGAGGGGAAAACTGTCACCAAGAAGGCTAGGGTGTAGCCTTGCACTTCAAAGTGCGCTGAAAAGGCAGGTAATCCTTCTATGCTTTGCCTGGTCCATATTACTGTTGTTGTGTTGGGTACATTTATTTCGCCTGCTGTTGCCCGTTTTTATACATCATTATGTATCTGACTGTAAGTAGTCTTGTATGTATGTATGTCCATAGGTTCACTGTTTCCTCAAGACATCTATTGCCTCCATATTAAACGAGTTAGACCGGGTCCGGTATGTTATACAATTTCGAAGAGCAGATATCATTAATCTGCCATACAATTCATCAATATAGTTGAACATACATAGTGAAGCAAGATAACTTGGCCAATATTATAAACCCTGGCCAACCTCAAACCCATCATCCAATCATTCCACTCCGTTACCTTAGGACCCCCTCTTTTGCCTTTCGGCGTCAGTCAGAGGAACATACTAGATACCCCACGCATCAAGCCGAATTGAGTATATCGGTTATCCAATGTAGAATGGAAGATAGGATATAATAATAAACCAGGAGAGAGAAGTGATTATAATTAAGGCATTAAAAGAGAAAATCAGTCATCAAATTCCATAAGATTACAGGCACGAGGATAGTAATGGACACTAACCATGACATCCATGAGCTCTTTCTTTGTCACCTTCCCATTTGCATCTTTCTCGACCTGCCAGACGGCTTGATTGTATGTGCCGATTGGTATGAACATTCTTCCAGGTGCTTTGAGTTGGTTGACAAGGCTTTCGGGAAGCCTCTCAGATGCAGCACCGACATGGATAGCATCGTAAGGGCCTATATAGAAAGAGAATGGTAACAAGCAAAGGTGAGCAGGGTATCACTTACCAGAGGTGGGGTAGCCTACACAAAGGTACATGTAAGCCCACTTACCTCGACCTCTACTAGACAGTGATCACTTACCCTCTCTTCCATCCCCAGCTACCACGAGAATCTTACCTTCATCCAAGGCAGGGCCCAGACCATTGGTGATCAAGTTGTTTTTAGACCACTCAACCAACTCAGGAATGTGGTCTATACCGACAACTTTACCCTGAGGAGCCCCCGGTTGTGGCGGAGAAACGAGATGGTGAAGCACAGCACAGAGGTAGCCTGAGCCACTTCCCACATCAAGGACGGTTGCCCCGGGGTGGAGGAAAGGGAGTAGGTTTTCCAAGGCATGGGCATGCTGTGTACAAGTCAGGTCACGGTGAAACGCGAGAGATCCGAGCGTACCATATGAGGCGCAGATATAGTCGCACCATGGCCGATGGATCTGAATTCCCGTGCGGTTCGTCAGTCATTTGGGTGGACTGTGAAAGAACCCGACACACTGAGGTGAATCATCGTATGCCTGTGATCGTTTGACGACAAAGTTTGCACGATCTATGTTGGACATCGCCTGCGCGAGTGTTAAGTGGTACGGGGATGCGAACAGTATGAACAAAGCATACATCGGCAACGCGATCCGTCGTAATGATTCCATGCCTTGTAAGGTTGGATATGAGTTCAGCGTTGGATCTTCCCGTGCACCTCCAAGCCATGTTGCATGACGAATCAAAGGGTCGAGTGCGTAGAAAGTCCCATGATCTCCGGATTCGGTCGGCGACGAGCTGTTTGGCGCAGTTTACTACGATACGTTATTAACCCCTGTTTTTGCATCTTGAATCCGTCTTTCCTCCAAAGTCGTCGTGTTCATCTCTCTTTACAGCAGTCAAGGCACCATTTAAATTTAACTGCTTCCAGTCATATCCGGAGAGTGAACTTTCTGCTCGCCACCAGCATCATCAAGCGATCAGCAACGTCTGCGATGTACGCACGCACGTCTGCCAAGGTAGATACGATCATCGAGCGGAAGCGACCCATGACCCGCCCTGTTATTCAGAAACAACAGGAATACGTCGCAAAGCTTCAGGCCGAGATAGACGAGCTGCAAAACAGACTTGGGTATATGCGCATCCCGTCGACTCGGACGTGCGGGACATGACGTTTCCGGTCACGTTTTCAGGCCAAACGAGAACGCTGAAGAAATCGTTTCACGACATATCAAGCTGCTTCATCGTTACAACGAAGCCAAGGATGCAACACAGGTCGGATAGATTCTCTCTCGCGCGGCACCAAACTGATGTCGCTATTTCCATGACAAAGATCCTCATCGGAAGGGTAATATCTCGGACGAGTAAACTGCATATACTTACCTTTCGTTAACAGCTGGCTGCTATCAGGGGAACCACCATTCGACAAATCCACGAGGACATGGGCTTACTCGACGAAGACGCAAACTAGTTACAACTCACGCAGCCTTGAAGCTACCGATCTCGTCGTATGCATGCTCTGACCCCGTGCTTCTCGAACTTGTTAGCTTTTTATTCGACGAGCAACCAACTCGTAGCACATCCTGCCCAAATGCCTATCACTCTCTGCGGGTATTTGTTATACGCTTCTATATCTTCCCTCGGCCACAGCCGCGTTGGAACGGTAACGTTACCCAGAGACCCCAATCCCATGTTTCCATGCTCGTTCCAACCCCATCCCAGGACTGAGTTGCCCTCCTGTGAGGGGCTAGACATTGAAACGAGGACGTGTTCGCTCCCACAAACAAAGGTCGATATGGCACGGTCTACAGGAAGGCTGACAGTTGCGTCGACCGCAGAGATAGATTCCACGGTATGAACTCGACCAAGCTGCCCTTGGGCGTTATTACCCGTCGAGAGCAAGCCGTGTTTGTCGCCGTCGATCGTTTGCATATATGTACCGTTCCACGTACACCCGAGTCTGCAGATGCGCAGTCGAGATCCAAGTGACGGGATCTGTCCCTGTTTATTCGACCCGAGGGCGGATATGCGTCCCGATGAGTGTAGGACGACTGTGTGCTGGTTTCCCAGCGCACACGAGACCATCGGATCCTCGTGGATGTTTATCGGTAGGGGCGTCGGGCGAGCGATGAAGCGCGCCCCTCCGTTCTGCCCGAGCTGACCATGTCTGGAGGCACCCCACCCTACGAGGGCAGTCTGTGAATACGACGAGGACGACTCATCAGAGCCCATCACGACGAGCTCTGCAACGACGTGACGTGGGCCGGCATGGAGAGACCGTACACGTATCGTCCGGGGTCGTCCCGAGTCGTCCGGCAAGACGTGATCCAACGCGACGACCCGCGGCTGGCCGGTGACGTCCGTTCCTACGCCCTCTACGAGTACATCTCCAACGCCCAACGTACCGAAGTCGTTCGACCCCATGGAGAGCAGCACGTCCGAATCCGAACGCGAGCGACGCGGCGGCGAGAGCACGACGTACGTCGTCTCCCACACAGCGACGACGATGCGTGCTGCATAACTTGAATACGTGCCACCGTCGACATGGACAGCGTGACACCCGCGCGAGGCCGGGAGCGCGAGCTTGCGAAAGATCGACGTCCGTGCCAGGCCCGGGGCTGGATCTGGTTCGACTGCCAGTGCCTCGCGACCGTACTCTGGCCCGAGCTGACCTCTCCTTCCGTCTCCGGTACCCCATAGCGTGGTGGACCCGTCGTGGTGTTCGAGCAGCAGGACCGTATGGTTTGCCCCGCAGGCGATCTGGGCGACTCTGGCGGTGAGGTCGGGGAGTCTGTTGGGTTCACATCCTGCGAATTGGCAGGGAGTGAACGTATGGGCGTCGTCGTAGGAGCCGATGCCCAGTTGGCCTTTGGCATTGGAACCTGCGGTAAGGAGGATACGATGCGATCCCATACCGTATGAAGATGAGTCGAGCCGTGCCGATGCAGCAACTTTATGCCGGATCTTGCTGACTCCGACTTCCGAACCGATTGTACTACATACTACCGTCCACTTGCACGGAGTGGTATGTCCTCCCCAGATGCAATTATCAACGTATTATACGCTACAGTACATTGGATATATAGTGCGATAACATTTCAAAACATCAGAGGAAGAGATTTGGTAAGATGTAATACAGCCTCTTCCACGAAAGCAGATTGCGATCATGATGCGCGTGTCGCTAGTTGAACTTGCATCCAGTAATCTTGACTGTAAACGTCATCAGACACGACGGACATGAATTACGCGAACATAAAGCGTACCAGAGCCATCAGGCTGCCCAATGGCGCACAACATCTCCATGGGATGGAAAGACAACGAGGTAAATCTCGGGATGTACGGCGATGGTGGTCGTGTTGGATATACGGAAAGGCCGGTGGGGAGACCGAACGCGGTCAAAGGGCTAGGGTTGAGATCGGATATCGAATGTATTGTGAGGCGTTGGTGTCTCCAGTTGGTAGGGGTGAGAGCGGACGTGCTGTTCCAATGTCACCTAACGACGACCCTGCGGAGAAAACGTTTACGCACGTAGCAAAAAGGCCGGTTTGGGGATGAACATCGAAACAGGATAAGCCAGCAGGGTGTGGATCCCATGTCTGGGCAGCACGGTCGGAGCCTCGCA
>QGOI01003461.1:0-23104 GCA_003313885.1 Boletus sp. MG55
GCATCGTCGCGGTCGACTTGTCCTCGTCTCAGCGCTGTCGCCGTCGTCTCGTCCTCGTCTCAGCGTCGTCGCGTCGTCGCCGTTTCACCCTCGCCGATCCCTTGCGCTCGTGTGTGAACACGAACGGGAACACACAATGTGTTCCCTTTCGTGTCTACATACGAACGCTGCTTGCTCGCACGGTGTTCGTCCTTGCCCATCTGCCCCATTCATAACCCGCGGGTACGGGTACGGGTCTGGTTTAGTTTACCCGCACAAAAACCCTGTACCCGTCAGGTGGGTACGGGTATTTCGTGGGTATGGGTACGGGTACGTTGCCCATACCCGCGGGTCGACCCGTGCTATTGCCTAGATCATGGTGTACTCCTCCCCCATGCTTTTTGTTCCATGCAATACTATCAATCTTATCTCAAACTGATTGATCGAGGCTTGATTATCAAGTAACACTACAGATACAGTCAACTACCTCATAATGCATAGTGTTGGGGAGTACCCCCTGTTATGCATTATGAGGTTTCATGCACTAGCATATTGTCACATGGTGTGTGACCAATGTGACAGTGACAAATAGTGCACACACACGTAGGACACTATAGAAGCTTCGAGTTTGAATGTATGCAACAATGTAAATCAATACTACAAGTGTGGGGGAACCTTCGGACATGCCACAGATCCAGGAAGCTTGAATAGTTTTTTGTATACATTTGATTCAGAAAATCGAGCCATTACGGTTGAGCTCTTCCCCTAGAGGTTGCGACTTGAGTAAGTTGGCATGGTGGGTTCGGGTGCTCGGTACTATGTCGTCTAGAGTTGTTAGTAGGTGGTGTGGATGCCTCAGGTACGTTCGCCGTCATGCGCTTGCACCGTTCATGCTGATGTGCATTGCCTACAGCCAGCAATCGCGTATCGACTCGTTCGAGTCGCTGCGTGTGCTGCTCGCTACGCCATCCGTTCCCTATCATATACATGCCATCGCCATCACTCTGGCACATCCAATCTAGTCTGGGACCCAGCCGGGCCGTCCTGTTCGCCTGCGGCCTGGATGACCTACTGGCCCTCTAACTCAGCTATGCTCACTCCGTCGACGTGCTCGCGAGTCCCTATCCGAGTCACTGTTAGGGTGACACTCTGCTTTGCTGTTGGGGTCGCCGCATTGTTCACGGCACGGTCACGTGCGTCCACGGCCGATAGTCACAGGGGCGCCCCCTGCCCCTGGTACGTTCGCTGTTGGCAGTGCGCTTGCACCGTTCGTGCTGATGCGGCGGCGCATTTCTTACACAGCCAGCAATCGCGTACGACTCGTTCGAGTTGCTGCTCGCTGTGCCAACCATTCCCTATTGCATACAATGCCATCGCCATCGCCATCGCCTTCATCCGGGACGTCCTGTTTGCCTGCAGCCTGGCTGACCTACTGGCCCTCTAACTCAGCCATGCTCACTCCGTCGACGCGCTCACGAGTCCCTACCCGAGTCGTCCATGGCCGTTGGAACAGTAACAGGGGCGCCCCTGCCCCCGGCACGCCCGCTCCCGCGCCCAGCGAAAATTGTACACGGCACCGTCACGTGCGACCACGGCCGACGGTCACAGGAGCGCCCCTGCGCCCCCGCGGCCCCGCTCCAGCATGACGTGGGTGGACGCTCTCTATCATACTACATTCACCTTGCTTGGCAAGGTCTTTCCCCACTGGGGTTCTGTTCGTGTGCAAATCGTACACATTCGCAAATATATGTCATAATCGTTTGCCACTTAAAGTCTCCTATATGCGCCCAGTGGGAGGAGTTGGGACCGTGACGATCAACGGCCCAGAGACGGCGAGCATGCAACAGACCGCTTCCCCGATATATCATCCTGCAGCATTGTCGCCACGCTGTGGTGACTCCGTTGCTATTCATATCGACGCATACGTCCATAATATTCTAGACCATCACTACGAACTCATTCCTCCCTCGCCGAGCCCAACCGTCATATCCATCTCGGGGAAGGCACTCAATTTCTCCCGAGAGTGCGGGAAGCAGGTCTCGTAGATCATCTTCCTTGTCTCGCGCGTGGCCTGAGCTGATAGATACCCATCCACCCCGCGATATCCCTCGACACTGGCACCAAGAAACACATCTCGTAGAGCAAGTCCTAGCCCAAATCGATATTCGGTAGAAAACCTCTTGACTGGCTCGATGTAATGAGTGTTGAACATTTCCTGGTCCTTTCACGAGAAAGAAATAATAGGCGTTTGTGCGTGTTCGCTATCTGGTTCGTTGACGTTCCAGTCAATCAAAGTCTTCGAGAATTTGAAGATGTGTCTGGTACTCGTCGCTTATCATGGTACAGCTACAAGCAAGGTGTTTGGCGCCAGCGGCGCCCCCTAGTTTATAGACGCATTTGTTCTCGTGATTCCAAAGACTTTGTTTGTTTTTGCTTGTCGCATGCTTAAACTGGGAAGAGTCAGTCGCACTTGCCTTGAACGACAAAGAACTTGAGCTAGGACAACCGAACAATCTTACAGCAACATGGCCTCGATGTTCCCTGTTATCTTCATTCTCATCCTTGTCCTGGGGTTAATGGCTTGTGGCTACTTGTTCGTCCCGAAAGGCCCACAGCAAACGTAGGTGCCAGCCTAAAGTTCGATGAACATCCAGTGACTGAGCATGCCGCCAATGCAGAACTATTCGGACTGCCATTCTGCTCACGCTTTCGTCCTGTTATCTCATGTGGATGATCACATACATGGCACAGTTACATCCTCTCATTGGTTAGTACAGAATGTCTCCCCACGCTGCGCCGCACCCCTACTCACTCTGACGGGGACACACAGTACCTATTCGATCAGCGCTGAAGATCTGACGAGTATTGACACTCGGTGTTATCCCATAGCTTTAATACCAGTCCGTTCGGTACTTGTTTCCCTGACTTGGCCTGACAAAGCTCAAGTTCCGTTAGATGTACATGAGTTAGATACTAATCTAGATCTGTTTCCAAAATCCATTCCAAGCCAACAATCCGTCGAGCTGACCATGGCTCCTTCTTCACTCTGAGTGGGTCGTTTCTACTTAACTTTCGCTCCAATTTGTAGCCCAGCTATCCCCGCCCCCGCTGACTTGGGACCAGCCGACATTCTCAGGGCGCCATGGGATAGCATCATAGGTCGTACCCATGTGTACGCCAGAGTCGAATGAGCTTTCCCCTACATCATAGTCCGGTTCATCATCCTCGCACATGATGTTTTCGGTCTCCACTGGCGTGGTTTGCACTGGAAACCGATCGGTAAGCTCCCCAACTAGTTGAATCTTCCAGTTTCCGCGCGGTTGGCCGGCAACTCTTTCTAACTGTAGCCCGGTACTTTGTTCTGCAGCGTTGAGCATCACCTCTATGGACCCGCCACACATAACAGGCAGGTTGTCTGCAAACCAGAGTTCCTGAACCCCCAGGATCATTTCCCTCCATTGTTGAAACTTGAGGACCATGGCTTCCTCGATCTCCTGCAAGTCAGAGGGGCACCCTGCGCGTGGGTGCGCTTCGTGGTGGTGCATCGCCACTAACGTGTTGGGTTCCTTGATCACACTACGAACGTCCTGCGTTCCGTGTTCCCTTGCCGCCCTGGAGAAACGGTCGTCCAGCCGCCTAAAAGATGCAACCTGAGTGGCACCGCCCAAGACTCCGTCCCGTCCCCAAGGGTCCTGCTCTTTGGGTATCCCTATCGTTGAGATCTCTACCGCGTATCCCCATTGTCGTGCGACGCTCTTGCACCACTGGACAAATTCGTCAACGGTCCATTCGAACTTGTGGTCAGAATGCCTGAACACGCGGCTGGTCCGGCCACTCGGGTCGAGAAACCCTTTCGGATCCACACCACCCGGTGGTGACCACCGTTCGTTGAAAGTGTACGACGGTGTAGTGACGAGGAATACGCGTGGTTGATACACGCCGAGTACAATGAGGGCGACTTGGACGAGGATGTCGTTAGTCAAATGTTCGATGCTACGCGCGTCAAACGGGTGCTTATCAGCTTGGACAGGACAGGATGACGTAATGAGACCTTACAGTTCGCTGGCGACGATACATTGCACGTTGACGAACGCGGGATTGATGGCGTCGACGCTGCCTTGCCACAGTTCGACGTCCAAGGGTTCCCAGCGTGTATAGAGAGGGTTGGCTGCTGCCGGAGAGGTGTATTGAGCGGCGACTTCTAGTTGGGAGGACGAAATGTCAAGTCCCGCGATGCGTGTAGCATGCAGATCGGGTGTATCTCCGTCGTTGAGGCCAACGTTCCAAAAGAGTGAGGACAGCTCGTCATCGTCGTCCTCAAAGTAATTCGGTTTCAACCACGGGGCGGGCTGGCACAGTGTCGCGAGGAGGGCGCCTTCGCCACATCCAATATCTACGATCTGTATTTTCATATCAGTGATAAAGCAGTGCGCCACAAGATCGAAACTAGATGATTGCACGAACCTCGGTAAGTCGCTCACGTCGGAGTATGTCCAGTATCCATATTCTCCGTTGATGATGCAGTGGGGGGAAGAAGGTGACTTTGAGGGGTTCGCAATCACTTTCCATGCCAAGATCATCAAGTGATCGGGCTGATCACGTCGAAATAAAGTGAGACTGAAAGGCTGATACTGATCCGCACGCTGGCAGCTTGAGCGATTTGAACGAGTAGAGTTGGAGGAAAGCAAGGGGGGCACAAATCAGCACCCTTTCGCAAGTATCTCATATACAACGCACAGGAGGCACCTCGTCGGAGGAGACCCAATAAAGTCACACAACGGATTACCGAACGTGTGGGTACAGGACACGTCGTGTACCTAGGCAATTACAGGACCAAAACAACAATGATATGAACAGGTGTGATGTAACAGTGCATTTGACCGAAGGGGAGGAGGTGAGAGCGAATAAGGAAACAGAAGCAATTACAATGAAATGCACGGGGCAAACTGCAGCAACAGACAAATACAAGGGTGTAATGTACGAAAGCTCAGAGTGCATGGAAATATACTCGGAATGCCCTATGAACACAAGAAAATATGCTGCGATCTTTTTCACACGGAGGTGGAGAGGGAAGCAATGGGGAATTCAGACCAATGCTGCCGATTGTAAGTAACCCCGGAAAATGGAGTCCCGCACTAGATGGTTCCTTTGATGAGGAAGGGAATGGGATTGCTAACTTGAGTACCTACCGTTACCGATAATGCTCTGTGTGGCTTTCGTATCCTGTAATGGTCAAGTGCACGTCAATATGATGCAAAATATACGGGAACAAAGAGAAAACTAACCGTAACATTAGTCAAGTGCGTATATAAGACGCGTCGGTTCTCGTTGTTTCTTCTGTGGACTTGCAAAAAATGTGCCCGGAAATACTGTACTACTGATTCGTACTCGTTGGGACGGTCGCCGTATGACAAGATACTTAACTCCGCGTGAGTGACGAAATGAAGACAGGCTCGACACTTACTATTTGGAAACCGGCAAGCCTTGCTCGAGCTTTTTTCTCAGAATGTCTGTCTTATCTGTCGAACGAATGTCTTCTTAGTCCCCATTCTTAGGATGCGTACGGCAAGACATACTGAGGAACAGAACTAAGTGGACCTTTTTGAGGAGCTGATTTGAACAGATTTGGGTAAAAAGTTGCAATGAATCATCGATACGGTTTGTGCGGGGGTCTTCTTCGAGGTACTATATCCCGGTGTACGGAATTAAGCTGGGTATGTGCCCATTCGGGAAAACGTACCTGGTCGAAAGCGCTGATTGGGCTAACAAAAATGATGGCATTTGCATCATCGAAATATGGCACCCATGAATGACGCTGTCCTCTGGCGCCACCGACGTCAAAGAGATGCCATGATACAGTCTTTCCGTGGATATCTACGTCGAAGATATGTTCGGCGACGCCCATCGTCTGGATACGGGCATGCAGGATATCATCTACTACTCATCAGCCAATAATGACATGGAATCAGTTCATTACGGCCTACCTGTCGACGGGATATATCCTTGGGCGGAGATGCGCGCAATATTATTTAAGAAGCTGCGGAGGTGGATTGTAAGTAAAATGTACCCATATATGCGCTAAACTTACAATTCCGACCACTCTTCGAGCTTCAACTTTCTCTTTGAGATCAAAGCACGAACGATCGGATGTTCCCAAAGGGTTATTATGTCCTCCCGTGACTTGTCCAACATTGCAGCGACTTCGTCCGCTAGTGCGTCTGCATTGACGTCCGACATAGCTGTACCGGGACGCTCAACGAGCAGTTCCGAATTTTCCGCCTCAGCTCGTTTCGATCGCCTTCCAATGAGTTTCTGGCCCGTATGGATGGTTCTCGCCTGCCAGCCGCTGCGAACATAAATTTCCCCTCTGCCAGATCCCGACACGGAAATACCACCACTGAGTCGATCACCCAGTTGGGGCTCGGTGTTTACTAGAGACAGAAGGCGGCGGCGCAAATCCGCGATGGAGGTTTTTGTAGGGCTTGAAGCCGTAGGACTTGGAAGTTCCGCATCCGAAAAGAGGGCACCAACTTGCAGACCCACAAAGCTGGCACCTGATGTCCCGACTAAAAGGGGGCCATCTTGGCTGAGTTCCTGGCGTTCGATAGTACTTTGGGAGTCAGAACCATCATCTATGTCATCCCACGTCTCCAGGGTGACGAGGATTTTCTTGATAGAACGGACGACGTTGAAGTACACAACAGTTCTCCAGGACATTCGCTCACTCTCGAGCGAAGCCGGGCTGTACATGAGCTGGAATTGCTTCTGCAACGTCGACTTGCCTGACTCGGCCTGGCCCAAGAGCAACAACTTTGAGAACAGACAAACGTCAGTCCCCTGCAAATAAAGCGATACGATGAATATCACCTTTACGTCACTCTTTGACTTTTTTAACTTTTCGCGCTCAATTCTGAGTTCTTCATCGATTTGCTCGGATATGCGACGAGCCTCTGCCTCCTTCTGCAGACGCACTTGGCGGTCGGTTTCCGACTCTGTTGGGGGGGGACGAATTGCAATGGAGAGGGGGTCATCATGGCTGCGGATGGAGGATGTGCGGATCATGGTGGTGGTTTGAGATCAAGAATATTTGTGCACAGAGTTCAAGTCCGCCCGACCAGTGCTTGGCATAAGCGATGGAAGTGCAATCCGCGTCTCAGTCACCAACGGCAACGGGTCAGTCACACGTTACATCCGTCACAACATGGTAAGTTCTCTCCGATCCGCCACCATCGCGCATATACTCACCGTCTCGTGTGGCAGTCCGTAACACTCCATACATCCCATGGCGAACTCAAGGTATGTTCTACTAAACTTTCATCGGAACCTGCTACCATTTTATCCAAGATCGAGGTATTCTGTGAAGCTGTGCCGAAAACAGCGGAAGTGCGTGACTCCACCATCATAATTGATGTTCCGAATCTCATTTTCATGGTCCTAGAATTTCCTGGCCCTCTGCGCGTCTGGCTATTATAACAATTGCATATTTCACCGAAATATCAAGGGTTTCATGATCCAGACTGGTGACCCATCTGGCTCAGGCAAAGGTGGCCAGAGCATATGGGGCAAACCTTTCCCAGACGAGACACGGTCCACACTCAAGGTGCGGAGTTTGCTACGTGCATTCATTTAAACCCGTTTGAACCCGGCGATCATACCCGCTAGTTCAATAATCGGGGTATGGTCGCTATGGCGAACTCCGGACCCGATACAAACAAATCCCAGTTTTTCATCACATACGCAAAGCAACCACATATTGATAGCAAATACACGATCTTTGGGAAGGTGATTGATGGCGCCGACTCCACTCTGGACTTGATGGAGCGTGTCCCTGTCAACAACAAAAACAGACCCCTCGCCGAAATCAATCTCACCCATGTAGGACATAAACTGTAGCTGCGGAACGACGCCTGAATCTAGTTTCTAGGTAACAATACATGGCAATCCTATTGCTGATGCCCTACTGGTGGGTCATTGATGTAGCCTCTTTCGACACGTTATCGCCGTTGCGATTTCTGCCAGCCATCCTCCAGCGTAGTGATTACATGCCATTCTAAGGTATCAAATTCACCGCTTGATAAATCCGACAAGTTCTTTCTGCAGTTCTCTTTGTTTTCTTGCTTTATCCAGATCGTCCACGCTGCGGAGATCATACACAATGTCACGCGTTTTCCCGAAGTATACCTGTGGACGGTCTCATCAGTTATCATTCTGTTAGTGGAAAGGAGCAGACCTCTTGAAGAAGGTTACGCATTTTGATCTCCATCTCCTCGATCATCCTTCCTGTATTGGTAATATGCGATGAAGAATCCTGCAGGGGCCAGTCTTGCTCTGTCTGGATCATAAAAGATGCAAGAAGTAAGAAGCTCGAATTGAGAAGCCAGAAGTTTTTGCAAATCACCTGTCGAGTCATGCTTCCGCTCAAATTGATTTCTCCCGACGACTTCGAGCCATGATCAGAAACTTTCTTCTCCTGGTTACCAACGGCGTGGGTTTGAGTATCTTCGGTGTGCCGCATGACAAGCTGGAGCATAACGGTAGACGTCAACTTGTAGTGAGCTTGCCTCCCACGTTCTGCCGTTTCAAAGACGTGTATAGAGTCCCATGATCCCGATGGCTCATCCGAGCTCGAAGGGTCCATCACTGAGAAAGTGCACCGTCAGTATGACTGGTCCGTGATCCCCTGAGCGAAGGGTTCGGAAACACAATGGGCTGTCAAGGAAACATCGCGCACACACCCTTCTTTAGTAGCACTACGCCAGCGAATCCACCATCCTCGAGCTCCCAGAGGTAAACAGAAGAAACTCCCCCTTCGTAATATCTGAGTCACGTGTGGCAACGGTGTAAGGTTTATATGATCAACATTGGGATGGAACGCGTACAATTCCCTGTAGGTGTCGAAAGCCTCGTTCGCCGCGATTTCCAGTTTGCGTAGTTTCGGAGTTGGAGTGGTTCCGTCTTCTAGAGGAGGGTCATACTCGTTGGACCACGGCGATCTAGAGAAATGCGTTAGTCGTGCTGCACGAGAGCTTACACCTTTGTGAAAGGGAACAGAACAGGGTCGGAACAACGGGCACCGCTGAGTGCAGTGGACTGTGCGACGAGCGTTGCGAGAACATGGAGTGCACTCACCGATAGCTATCACCATCTCTGTTATAATCGCAAGCAAGATATTCCCTTCCGGTCGCGCGATCCGTCAAGACCTTGAGTGGCTGGTCGACACTACCGAGAAGATCGTCCGCGTAGTCAGGACAGATCCGGATAAGAGAGTTGATGTTCTCTTCTACACGAGTTGGCGGCAGGCGCCGCATGAGATCGAGCATCGAGTCCACTGGATCAGCCATGCTATGGGGAAAATCTACGCGTCACTATGCAGCAAGTTGGTACGGTGGCTTCACAAAGCACCGGCGTGTTCAACGCACGCGGCAACACACTTCCCAAATCGGGACTAGTACTAATATTAGGATACCTCTCCAAGTCGCTGCAACTTGAAACTGGTTTCTGCTTTAACATATAATAGAAATTCATTACTAGATCATCATTTCCCTATGGAGGACTTGATCAAATATACATATGCAGTGCTACACTTGGCCCCTCCCGAGTCTGACTATGCCCTAGCAACGTACGTTGGGTCGACTTCATCTACTAACTCTTTATCCTGGACGCGTCCTGCTTGAAGTCTTCTACCGCATTCTTCTCGTTAGCTAGCGCCATGACGTTGAATTTGTGGAGTTTGTAATAATCCCTCAGGATGCTCACGCCGCATACACTCTGAAGCCAATGCCTGAGTCGTTCGTTCGTCACGCGACAGGATGGTAGTACGACACACCTTGAAAACCTCCACGAGGACAAATACATCTGGGCCGTCAAGGTCGACCACGTATTTTTCAGGCATGCATTTCGCTATTTCCTCAATAATACCCATCCGAGTCAATGTGTTATGATTTCGCACTCGCAGTTCGATTTTGTACTGGACAGCAAATTCCTTGTGAGTGGGGACTAACCACATGCTGGCTGCGATCTCACCTTGTGCGTTTGAGGGGTGTCGGAACCTCCTTCAGCCTCCGCGAAAAACGACGCAAACACACGTCGACACAGAGAATGTATCTCTGGAAGATTGGCCAGACAAGATCCAGAGACTGGGATAAGCCTGTGCGTATACCTTGATTATGTTAACTATGTGATTGGATGCCCCCTGGAACGTTGGTATCCGTACTTTGTTCTCGCCGCGCCTGTCTTTCGGATGTTCTCGGCATGCGTAATGATCAACTTGACTGGATCTATCGGGGGTCTGCAAGAAATGAAGACCACTGTATGGAATTAAGATTATGTTGGCGTCGACGTAGACGTTCTTACCGCAAGGGGTGTTTGTCTGACAATTCACTGCAAGAAGAAATCAAGATACAAGAACGTAGAGAAAACTGCCGGTTACCAACCGAATCGCTTTTCTGTCCGCGGACGCTTGATGGCGGCAAGTTCTTGTGCAACCAGGGCTTCAAAGTCCGCGTTATCTTCTTCATCGTCTGAAGCATGGAGTTCATCGGGCTGATCCTTTCCCCCCACTGGCCACAGCTCAGCGGCTAGCTGATCACGATTAACCCAAGAGATCTAAAAGCAGGTGAGGGTTCTCACCGAGTCGAACAAGTCATACAATTCACCGATGGTTTGCTTTTCCTTTCCCTTGACACAGCTAGCCCAGACACCTGGACCATCGATACTTCGTTTCGCCCAAGTAGGGGTTGGGCCATCCTGTACGAGTAGGAATCAATGTGACCGACCACCATGCACAGTCATAAACTCGTACTGAGCGATATTTTCGTTTCCGGGATTGTCGAGGGGTTTCTGACATTTTGTTTCTGTTCTCTTGAAGGTATGATGCCTGATTTAGATTGTCCTGTCAAGTTACGAATTGGTCACCGTGGCTCTGCCCCGAGGGTGTACTTACTATTACTTACTAGTAGTGCTCAAGTACTGTTGCCTCGAACCCAGACAGTAAGCAATCTAAGGTATCTAAGCAAATAAATAGAACACCATTTATCAAAGTGTATCCTGCATCAAATACACTACGTAATCGAAATAGACAGCTCAATTAACTGAAAATATAATGACACATCGCATCATGTTTGTTAGATGGGCCGAGGTGACGAAGTCTCTCCGGCAAACCATAGCCCAACACTGTCCTTCTGCCGCGGCTTTTCTGTGCGCTCCATTGGGGATGATGAAACCACATTACATGCTAGTCGTCGTCATCGTCATCGTCGTCGTCGTTGCCTTTGTCCTCCCCACCAGACCATTTCCGCTCCCACAGTGGAATCGGGGCGTCTGGTTTGGGATGAAGTAACGGGTGATTAACTGGCAAGGCGTTGCGAGCCGCATGGAACCGCTGCATCAAGACCTCCCGCTCTGACAACAGCTCGTGCAAGTAATCGATGGCTATAAATGGGGATAAGGAGACAGAAGAATTTATATGATAATACTTACTTTTCGATAACACGACATTCTCGCTTCTGGGCCCTGCCCGTCCATCGATCCTCTCCCCATCATCGCCCTTTGCCTTCCCCTTTCCTCTTCGCCGACCCTTAGGCTTACCATCTACAAGCTGTTGTTCATCTTCCACCTGACATGCCTCCCTGAGTGCTGGTACAGTTTCGCAGAGAGTATCATATCCCCTGCGGATATTTGCCCTCCGTTTTTGCTCAGATTGGATGTGATTTGCCTTTTTTTGTGACGGCGACAAAAACGCCGCTCTATTTTGAGGTAGTAATTGTGCCTCATCGGAGAGGTTCTGGGAAGAAGTCGAAGGACGATGTCGCTTGTTTGAGAGTTTTACATCAGGCGGAGGAGACCGCTTCCCTGACGACGGGAGCCTCGCCGTGGGCCATGATGATGCCAGGAGTTCTATGGGAGATAACCTAGACGACGATGACGACGAACTGTGATCGCGTGAATAGGGATCTGCGCGAGTTCGCGTTGGCCACTTTTCCCCGTCCAGCGACATAAGATCTTTCGTTGCCTTCGTGAGGGCCTCTGTACCACGAGCCGGTGGCATGTGCTCATGGGAGATCTCGAGCTGCATACTCCAGTCCACAGGAAATGCGGCAGTGTCGAGGAATGACTGGAACGCACGGGACTCCGAAGGAGTCAGCAACGACATTGTATGATGGAAGGGATCGACGAAAGGATGTTAGTTGGGTGTGCCGTCGTAAAAGAGGGTGAGTCGTTCAGTACGTCGATGGCGGTTGCGCTGAATCAACAACTTGTGGATTTCCTAAGACGTGTGGCTGCGCTTCCCCACAAGTGGATTTCCACTTTAGGGTCATTCATGTGGCTCCACCTTCCTAATCGTGACACCGTCGTGCGTTGCGCAAGCCTTGTCCACCACCGTCGCATTATCCACAGATCAGTGACGTTGTGCACCAGCGTCGTTGTACCCCGCCTGCTTGTGCACCATTAACCTTCTATGTCTAACTATAATATAGCCTATTTGACCGGGAAGACTCGGAAATAGCAAAAATGGCACTATAATGGCACTATTATGGCCGGATCGCAATGTTCAAATATCTTGAGTCGGAATCTGCAAAAGCCCTTTTCTGTACAACTTCTCACTCTCACTCAAGAGCCTCATTTGAAACTTTGCACCCCAATACTTAGATACCCAGTTAGGTATACCCTGAGAAAGGGGACCCTGCACCGAGATGAATGTCGCACGTGAACTCGACATTGGAAATGTCCTATTATTGGGAAGGATCTACTGCCATGGAGGCGAACTGTCAATCCGGTCCGGGATTGCTTTCGAGGGAAAGTTTCAGTTACTCACCGTTTGATACATACCATAGTAGCAAACGAATTTGAAAGAGAGAGAGAAAAAGAAAAAGAAAAAGTGGGTTTAACCATGGCAACCCTATCCAAATCGCCCCGAGGAACTGATCTCGTGAAGATCTTCCGAGAGGTATTTTGGACCTACGGTAAGGTGACCCTGTCCTGTCATACCCCGAAATTGAAGCCAACTTCGAGCCTCGGGTACGGGGAAGATGATCATCATATCAATATCATTCATTCAATATTGTAATCTGCTAGTGCGATCTGCCGAGCCGAGTCGTATAATTGACGGCAGGGATATTCCAATATCCGAACAGCTGTTCACCGACAAAGTTTGTCAGACAGCATATATCATATTCATAGATAGAGGTGTCAGATGCGGCGGCGCGGCATTCCCCGATAGACACAATACTAAATGAAGATGGCCGACGGACACTACGACGGCCGCAACACCCATTACGGTCCGGCGTTCAGAATCGAGGACCACAGCAGGTACTATTAATGTACTTGTCTCAACGCAGATAACGAACGGGTCTAGTAATTACTAACTCGGATCGATGGTGCAGGCACCAATGTCTCAGTTGCGTGCGGAGCCGTCGGAGGTCACAGGAAGCAAATTTATGAACAGGGGCCTACATGTCAGATACCTGTCAGGAAAAATAATGGAGATGGGCCCCAGTAGTAGCCAGATTAGTAGCGGGTGTTGTCACGCACGTTCCCAACGAAAAGTTGGTCGAGGGCTTGTCCCCGAGAAATTGCTGACCAAATGGATGCAGGATCGCCTGGCGACGATATCGGCCAGATACTATAGTAGTGCGTGTGACTGTTACAGGACCAGCAGAGATCAGTGCCTGCAAGATCGGTAATTGAGGAATTCCGAGGGAGACCAAAGGAGTCGAGGAAGATAATTGTTCCGTGACAAGGAAGTCTAGAAAAAAATAAAACAGGAAGGTAGAGAGCCTTCCCCTTCTATCGTTCGCAAGAGCGGGTAACACGGTGCCAGGATTTTGCCCAATCGACAATGTCAGCGGATCGAGGCTGACGAAAAAAAAGGGTCAGTAAATTTAGTATCCGAGCGACAAACATCCCGCTTACTGGGGGTGTTGGAACATCAATATTAATAGGCCCATAGCTTGAAGTGGTTCAGATGCACAGTGAACCACCTAGGTTATTAGATATGGAAATCTCGTTTAGCCGGGGTCACGGATCTATGTTGAAAACACCGCGAAGCCGTAGTATAGGTGGTACATTGTATAGCAGACTATGCAAGGAATAAAGGGGTGTGTTGACGCCAAAGGAAAACCATGGTATAGTTAAAAAATAGTATAATAGAGTGTCAGGTCCATGGACGTCTAATGAAATATGAAGCTGGCCTCGATATGTTCAGCAGTGATTCGAAGTGCGACAATTCATGGAGGACCTGAAGATTGCACAGCAGCACCCAGAGCAAAAGGAAGAGCTGCAGTTACATATGACTCTACCGTGGGGGTGCCAACGACGATAGGGACAACCCTTGTGCAAGTTCAGGCTTCCACGCGATTCTTCGAGACGCTTCGGCGTAGTCGACCCATTCTCTTCTTCGTTCTTTGCTCTCGAGCCAATCTTTGTCTAGAGACGATACTTCGAGCTCGTAGAAATGATATGTTGTTGATGGGGACTTGATAGTTGTCACATATCGTGTAATTCTGCCACGAACGCCCGCTGAAAGTCAAGAGCGAGGGCAGGGAATGGGATAGGACATTCATCAGGAGATGAGATGACGGATAGAGGGACAAAGGGTGAGACCTTCTTCTAAGGCTTCCCGCGAGGCTGCTGCCTCCAATGTGACATCACTGGGCTCCCAGCCCCCTTTTGGTACTAGAAAAATGCGAGTCAGGTACGAAGGCAACGGGAGAACCTAACCAAACTCCTGACAAGAAATAACGTGTGTGGCAGACACATAGCTCTTTGCAGAGGACGAAGGAGATGAACGGAAATGGGGAAATACGCACAAACCCACAAGTCTTGACGTTTCCGGCTTGTAATGACAAGCACCTTGCCCGCGGCGCTTGTGATCGGAATTGCGCAACATACCACGCGAGGAACTTCGCGTCCTTTCGTACCCATTATTGAGTATGAACAAGATGTAGAGTAGTGGCGCGCAAGTTTGGAATAAGGGGGAGCTGAGGATGTTCCAGAGGACTGGGTGCCTTGCTCGTCTTACAATTATGCGTTGGGTCCCAAGCTGGTGGGGGTATGAAAATAAACACTCGCTCAACTGAGGCAGTGACTGTCCGACCTGAGATGTGACAATTGGAGTGCTGTGTACTTAAGGGGCACACGGCGAGTTAGTTAATGTAGATTCTGAGATTTGTGGCGAGATGAAGCTGCAGTGAAGGAAAGACAGGACAATGTGGCGAGAAAAGGGCTCGGAAAGGTAATGGAAGAGAATGGAACTTTTTTGCAAGTTTTTGAGTGGAAGTGGTCGTGTGTCTGAAATTACGCTGTGCCTCTCATTAAGCAAGAAACGTACGAAAACGGACCATGCGGGCAGTTGCCACAGCGCACGCACGTTCGCCGGCAACGGCACGGCATCAGCCAACTTGCGCCGCCGCCATCCCTAGACGCACATCAACCAAAAGACCTGAATCCATCATCGATGAATTCTTACAAGAACACTCAGCCAGAGAAGCCTCTCAAACAAGTAAGGCAGGCACATGCGACCAATCTAATTTAAACGGTTCACGGCATTGCCTGCCCCTGCTCCGAATCTCGGACACGATCACTCCAATGTGACTTCACTGCATCAGAGGGACTTGAAATCCTAGCGGTATGCGAGCATACTCTACAAATAAATACACTCAACATGCACGGCTTGCGAGGACGACTGCGCGGGACCACCGCTGCGAACAGATGCGGGCCTCGTATCTTATTCGTTCCATCTGAAAACAGTTCAAGCAGCGTGAGAGCAGCACAATGGAAAAGTTTGATGGCTTACGCCACTAAAAACATGCATAAAACACCGAAAGCCATCGCACCGAACTTGAGAAGCTTCATTAGCCATCTGAATATATCAAAAGAAGGGAAGCTGTCATACCTCCCGCAGTGCCTGCGCTCCGCTTTTACTCTCCGCTAGCAGACTGATTTCCGTCATAAATCATGAACATCAACACAAATAGATGACTTCGGACTCACGTAGGCAGCACAGCAACAGCGCCGATGTATAAAAATCCTCCGGCGACAAAAGGAATCACCTTCACCGGATCAAATAACTTGGACAAACTAGGTTAATTAGCCAACGTACCAAGTCTGCAGGTTGCACGGTGGTGCCAAGGATTCCGGAAGCGTCCTGCCTCACGCCTGCTGCTAAATCGACTGACGCTGGCTCCGTGCCGGAGGCTGACAGATTATGAATTGCTATGCCCATGAATGTACTGATGAAGAATTAGAAATGAATATTCTGACCACTTAATACTGCCAAGTGTCACTCACCCAACCTAATCAAAATCGAGCGCAAATTCTGAATCCAAAAGTCCCTCGAGAATATGAAAACGTACGAATGCACCAATGGCAGTCAAGAACTGTGATTGCATAGCCTGTCGCTTGCTAAATCCGCTGCGTACCAAAATTGAGTAGTCAGCGATCTCGTGAGGTATTTCATGGGCAAAACAAGCCAGGGTTGTGGTTGCGCCGATTAGGGGAGAGGAGTAAAAGGACGCAGCCATACTGGAGACAAAGTTAGTCGGGGAGGCGTCCACATGTGTCCAGTAACTCACGCCAGGCCATCAGTTCTATTCGAGAGGATTAGTATGGGTGCAATAATGGGGAGAAATATATATCGTACATGTTATGGACAAAGTCCCCAAAGAGGTTCAGATAAGCCGAGAGCTTCGAAGGGCCAGCGCCTGGTTGCACCACGTCGACTGGTTGTGGTTGGGTACTCTCACCCTCTTTCTCTCCGCCTCTGGGCCGCAGACCATCAGCTGACGGTGAAATCGATACACCGGAAGCAGTGGCCTTGGCTGGTGTGTCTAATTGTGAGTGAGAGTGCGAGTGGCCGTGCGAATGACCCTCGGTTCCTTCATCGCCACTGAGAACCCGTAAGGACTTCTCCATGATGAAAAACGCAGAAAAGCCAATAAAAATCGCAAGCCTACCGTCTGATGTTGAGTGGCTGGAATATGTCAATCAGAGTTCACGTACCCGATCAGTATGTTTCGTTTGTTTTCCACCATGACAAAATGAGCACCCGAATCTTGATGCTCGCCGAGGAACGCATGGGGAACAAGATGCAGGAAGACATCAGACAGGAGGCCACCTGTCTGCACAACCTGTGAGACCAGATGATTCCAAATATCGGTGGAAAGGGGAAACTAACGGCAAATGCAGTCATGGTGTTGAGGGTATTTACGTCTATTTCCGCGGGAATGAATGCGAGGATAAAGTTAGGTACCCTGAAACGTTGGTGGGCTGCTCAGCGAACCAGGCTTCGAAAGTCCAAGGGTCGAATAGACGTACGAGCTGATGTAAAATGTTCCCAGAACTGCAACAAGTATTCACGAACGTGCCAAAATGTTCATAAGAAGGTGGAAACGACAAACCTGCGTTCCAGCCAGGACCAAAGGGGAATAACCAGCCAAACACCTGTCGCATGATGGGAGATTCATTATCTTCCACAGCGCGTTTGAGGTCGCTCAGCTGCTCGACAGCAACACAGTCATGGATGTCGGATTCCTATTCAACAGTGACATGTTGAGCAGTTAGCAATGTAGAGTACTGTGGAAGTTTGTTGAGACATTCACCCGTATGATTAACTTCGACTGTTCGGAACAGAGCACGGTGTGGGTAGTAAGTGCGAAGCACAACAAAAGAGTGACAAATAGTATGGTATATTCCCTTGGCGCTCCCATGTTTTGAATTCGAGAGCTGAGGGTCGCAGGTGAAAGTGTGCTACTGTTGAACGCACGCGCGACGGAGTCGCCAATGGTTATGCATCGGAAGCAATCCGAAATCCGGACCGAGGTGTCACGGTGTTCAACGAGTTCTCCTCCCTCTGACTCGTCGTGCCTCTTCATTCAAAGAGATGAACCCGGACATGTATCCCTCCACAACAGAGCAGCTTGTTCTCGCTGCAGCGGAGAACCTCATGGTCGCCACGATGGCACGCTATGATCCCTCTCACGACGTGTTTCATGGTACGGCTACTCATGGCCGCTTGCATCCTTCTCGTTGACTTGTATGGTTTGTATCCATCAGTCCAACGTGTAAGGAAGACAGCCTTGTCTCTTGCACGCTCACTTCCACAGAAAAACCCTGATCTCCTAGTTGTTGAGCTTGCCGCACTCTTGCATGATGTATTAGACAAGAAATATGCCTCAGCTGCCGATCCTGACGCATATTTTTTGCCATTCTTTCAATCATTAGCCAAGGATTATGCATTGGACCTGATATCCGATGGTCGAGCTGCTTTGATCGTGAAAATCGTGGAGAATGTATCGTGGACAACGGAGAAGAAACTGCGCGAGAGTGGCAAACTTGGAGATTGGCATACCACATGCACAGAACACCATTGCGTCCAGGATGCCGACCGTCTGGATGCAATTGGGGCATTCGGTGAGTCATAGGATTTTTACAACTTGAAGAGCACCTGACTGGATGATACACAACAGGGATCATGCGGTGCGCGGCCTACAGCGCAGCGGTAAACCAGTAAGTTTGACTTGCAAGGTCACGGTGAGTCACGCGTCTCATAAGTTTTCAGACCTCTGCACGCCCCGCCGGGTTGCGGTGACACCGCCATTCAGCACTTTTACGATAAACTTCTTCACATACAGGATAGACTCAAGACGGAGCCCGGAAGAATGATGGGTGCTCAGCGCCATCAATTTGTAAGCTGTGACACTGAATGGAATTTCACGTTCAAGCGTTGATATATATATTTGTAGATACTGTCGTTTTTGCAGGCAGTCCAAGATGAGTATGATGCTGAGCCTGTCGTTGGGAACTCGTGAGGACAAGACCCAATCCTGAACTAGGCATATCCTCTGTAGTGGTCCTCGCATGGCATTGACATCTCAAAGACGGCTCCATCAAGATCGTATTTTGTGCTATACAAAATTGGGTACTTACTTGACGAGGCACTACGAGTCAGATGTGGAGTGATACCACAATACCAAGAACTGTGATCCAGCTGGTGCATGGCAACCGACTGCAAACCTCCGTCGACATTCCTGAAGCGCGTATTTTCGGACGACTGGATACGAACGCCTGGCGTAGATCGCAAACGCCGTTGCACGGTCACGTTGCCCTTCTTGAAAGCTTTCGTATAAAGATATCGGATATCCTACACCTCTCTCCTCTCACTGAGGTGCCAGTATCACTTAAAATATTGAATCGACTCTTAACTTTACGTTCCAGCTACTCCAAACTTTTCGAATTTGGCCATGAAGCCATGTGAGGATCGAGGATTACGTAGATACTCCTGTTCGAGTATCCGCGGCTCTTTTACTTGGAAATGGCTCAAGTACTGTATGTACAACAAACTTTTTTTTGAGAACAGGCTAATAGGCACTGCCTCGATCGTTCTGACCCGGCCAGGAGCCTTGAAAGTTCGAACTCAAAGTTGCAATGAATTTATTTCAACCACAACTTCATCAACTGGATCCAGCGGATTTGAATATAGCCCAGGTACCACTCACGCTCTACATAGCGCTGCGTAGAGCAACCGGCGCTGTATCTGCACCGATCGGCACTCGGACCGTAAAGCTGATTCATGGCGTCGAGGATGTGACGAATGGAATAGTGAACCGTATTGGATCTTTGAACGGCTCGACACCGAAATGAGAATCCATAACTGCGGTGCACTAGCCTCACTCCACTCAAGATTCAACGGATTGGGAGGAATAACGGCATGTAATTGAAGATTACAGAATGCTCAACTATATTGCTGTGCTATATTGTCCGACGTGTTGCGGTCATATCCCCCAACTCTTGATTCGTTACGAGAAGTCAATATGCTCGGGCAGGATACAAATGTGCTGCTATTTCAACCCCCCTCTTCCCTTTGAAGGCACATCTCTGTTGATAACTTACCGACGGGTGAATAATGGTAAAGCCACTGGATATCGGAAAATCATCACAGGGGATGAAACTAAACTGCGATGGGTCAGCATAGCTTTTCGCAGAACAATTGACGGAATTACCTAAGAGCGAGCTTCCTCCTTTTCACATGTAAGCGTTAGGTCGCTTCCAGCTACATCATTTGTCTTGCCCAGTTTTGAAGAAGGGCGAGCAGTAGCCTTCCAACCGCTCCTGAAGGAAGCTACAGCATTTGTGAATCCGAAGATAGTGAGCCATATCTGATAGAGTCACGTGTGTCAACGGGCGCCTCTCCCCCAGATGCAGACACATACATCATTGGCAAAAATGCCTTGCTCGAGGGACCTATAGGAAGTTCAAGCAATTGATGGACCTTGGAGAAAGCTAAACGCACCAATGGAGGGCCAATGGTAAATTGGCGGAATTGGCTATAACTTCATTCCAGAAAGAGTCCCACTTGTTGCGTAGATCTTCTTTGTCTTCTGCTACCGCCCCCTTGCCTTTCCGCAAGTTTTTCTCTTTCATTAATAACAACTTCCTATCCTGCATCAAGTGAGCAAACTGGAGGATGACATAGACAGCCCATGCACGGCAAGACCACATGGCAAGAGATTTGCCATTCAGATGAATTCGCTTAGAAGTAGGGCGGAAAAGTGACGTGACAGAGGGGATTGTAGCTGGAATGAGGTTATGGGCACGCAGGTAATAGAGATGCTCCAATGGGTAGTACACCAGCATGGACCATCCCTGTAAGCGCTCGATTGTGAGCAGAGCGCGAGTGGGCGGAGGACTCCTTTCCATGGATATCATCCATTGCAGGATGGGAAGTAAACCTGCCCGATCGAATAGTCGAATTTGTTGATCGGCACCGAGAAGGTAGGATCGCTTACCCCAGAACCTGCCCAACATTTTGAAATCACCAATTATACTCGCAAAGCTTGTGAATGATGTCGCAATACTGCTGGTCGGCTCCTTCAGCAGACCAACTCGATGCCGAAGTTTCGCCCGTGCAAGCAAAACCGGAGTGATGAGCTTCATTGTATACTGGATGAGCTGGAAAGTAGGGTGAGTGCCAGAGCATTGCTTCACTATCGGAATTCTTCACAGTGAATAGCTTGCTGAAGAGTACTCATGAGCGGGAAGCACGAAAAGAAAAGGGCCGTACGCAACTCGGTACCACTCCATGTCGACAAGAATCGGATTAAATGATTGAGAACTTCCGAAGGCGGGACAAGCGCGAAAGCACCAAGACTGGCATCACTAATGTGTGCGAGAGCATAGCCTTTCGCTAGGCGCGGCATGAGGGTGCTCGTCAAGGGATCCCGTCTGCGATGTGAGGGGATCGTCACGGCGTTCTTCCGGTTGATGGGCTGCCGTTTCAGACTCAGCCAAAGGCATGATCTATTTCAGATGCTGCTCGCCGAATTATCCATATCAATCTTCTGGTGCTCGCTTTTCCATCCTGAAGAACCAGGATGCGGTATGCCAGGTAGCGCATAGCTCCCGCCAGGCAGCCTAAGATCAAGATAAGTAGAAAGACGGTCGGGGTTCAGGTATGAAGGCGACGCAGAACCTCAGACGAAGACAGCCATCTCTACTTCAACTGACTACGGGGTAAGCACCAGGCGCAGAGACTCTTCAATCTTTCCACCATCATCGCCTTATGGACACCTGTGAGCTCTGTTCATCCTCAACTATACCTCCTCTTCTACTCCTCTGGTTCTGCATGCCTCACGAGCACATCCGGATATTCGGCGAATTAATCCCGCGTGCGAGGCTTAGCCAATGGTAAAATCACCTGGAAAGTTCCGTCCCTTCGTGGACGAGACATCGAACCACAGTTATGTTGTGTGTCTCCGTTACAAGCCCTTCCCTGATATCATATAGCGGATCCGGTCGACTCAACGGCACCTGAGCATGAAAACCAGCTCTGTCGCCAAAATCTTTTAACCGCGTTCTAGGTGTTAAAGCGTGGGAAATCTAACTATCGCATGGGTGGTTTGCGAGGGCTGTTACAGCGATTTATGCCCGAAGCATGACCGGTATAAGGATGTGAGCCCCGACCTCTGCGTTGTCCTTCTCAGAGACTATCCTTGATCGAGATGATGTTTTCATTGGCCTTCGTTTCCCTCCTTGCACTGGTGCAAACATCAGTCGTACAGACGAGCACAAGCGCTGCTCCGACGGCAACCTCCACAGTGGCTTTGAACATGGCGGCCAAGGCTGCCGGAAAGCTCTACTTTGGCACCGCTGCTGTCAACCCGGAACTGACTGATACGGCCTATGCCACGATCTTGAACAACACAGCGATGTTTGGTCAGCTCACCCCTGGGAACAGCATGAAGTGGGTACGTACGTGCTTTCTGCAGAGTTTGGTAAGTATGACCCGAGCAGTTGAACGTTCATACCCTAGGATGCGATCCAGCCCGAGCAGAACGTCTTCAACTTCACTGGCGGTGATCAGATTGTTGCTCTCGCGGAGGAAACTGGGAAGATCATGAGAGGTATTCCAGCTTACATTCAGCTGACCTTCGAGTTCATTCGAGTCCCACAGGTCACAACCTTGTCTGGTACAACCAACTTCCCGACTGGGTTATGTATGGAAACTGGACACCGGAAACTTTGACTTCAGTCATCGAAACTCACGTGCGAACAGAAGTCTCACATTATGCAGGGAAAATGTGAGTTATCTCGGTACCTTTCCATGGTTCAGGATAAACGATACCCTTCGTAGTTGTAAGTTGTATCTCTTCATGAGTTATAATATTTTGTGACACCGTCGGAAGACGCGTGGGATGTCATCAATGGTGGGTCTGGTAAAAATTCGTTGCTGTACGTCTGACTGAGCCTTTACGGATTTCAGAACCCCTCAACGAAAACGGGACGATGCGTGCTAATGTGTTCTACAACACCTTGAACACATCCTACATCAATATTGCACTACAAACGGCCCACGCAGCAGACCCGAATGCCAAACTTTACATCAATGATTATAATCTCGAGTACACTGGTGAGCTCGACCAACTATCCCTTTCCCTTGCTGCAATGTCTTCCTTGTAGGCCCCAAGATTGATGCCATGGTCCAACTTGTCGAGGACCTCTTGGCGGCTGGCGTCCCCATTCATGGTATCGGTTTCGAATCCCACTTCATCCTTGGTAACGTTTCCCCAAGTGAGCTTCAGACTAACATGGAGAGAATCACCGCTCTTGGTCTCGAAGTTGCCGTGACGGA
>QGOI01003465.1:0-22023 GCA_003313885.1 Boletus sp. MG55
GTTTTACACAATTTAAGTCGGGTGAAAATGATGTCCGAAACGTGAAGACTGCACTTGTAATATAAGCTGATGTTTGCGGAATGGGAAGTCACTTGAAATTTTCTCGATCAAAAATTTGTTGCCTAGAACTTGAAGTATGGGTGAACGTGTTGGCTTGTCCTAAATGTTAGTCTAAATAAGAAATTTGGTACAATTCCGTGCGTAAACTTCAAATAAAATCCAAAATCGATTACTCTATTTGAAGTTTACGCACGGAATTGTACCAAATTTCTTATTTAGACTAACATTTAGGACAAGCCATGTTACATGTTCACCCATACTTCAAGTTCTAGCCCACAAATTTTTGATCGAGAAAATTTCAAGTGTTCCCGTTCCGCAAACATCAATTTATATTACAAGTGCAGTCTTCACGTTTCGGACATCAGTTTCACCCAACTTAAATTGTGCAAAACGCGTGGTGAAAGGCTTGGTTCAGACTGTCAATACTATGTTGGCAACTTACGACCCCGCCCACGTGTGACGCAGTGAGTATAGGCATGGGCCCAGGTGTAGGCATCAACTCCGAGCTCCCAATTGCACCCAGATACCACCACTGGTACAGGCGTTAGTCTAGACTCGGACGACAGAAGAATCGCTCAACTTATGACTTATCTTCTCGGTGTCTCGTGTCACCGTATGTCAGGATTCTAGGGTCACTACTTCCAAGGTTGGGCATGGGATTATGTCCAGAGAAATCCACCTACCCATCTTGTCGATGAAACACGTTCTAGCTCATCTTCCAGTTGAATAGTAAGCGATGTCACTTTTCTCGACCTCCGATTTCATCTCCGTGGGCCGTCTGGAACTGTTTCGGGGAAGTACGACACATTTGAGAACCTGTATCTCCCCTCCCGGGATTCGCTGACCAGTTTGCTCAGCAATGATTCAATGCCCTCATTTTGCCTTCTCGCTACTAGGTAAGCCAGCGCTCGATGCTCGACTTGTTGAATCACCACAAGGTAGACTTGTCCGACTGTGTTCTGACGTTTTTTTCATCTCGCAGTATGTAGTGCGGAGACGCGAGTCAAGCTCCAGCAGTTCTGGAAAAACTATATGTGCGTTTTTTTCATCGGGTTTGGGATGTCGGGGGTCGCTGTAATGGCTTTCCAACCCCGTCCTTACCCTTTTTCTATCTTCTGATGATCCGTCGAATCATGAATGAGGTACACATCCAATTTTGCGATTCTATTCGCTTCATCGGCCGACTTCTAGCTGCAGTAAGTACTTTTTTTTTCCATCTGATTTCCGAGGCTGGGGACCGCTTCAATTCATCTGGAACCCCATATTCGGCACCTCGGTATTTTGGTGAAATGGCTAACTTATCCCTATATGCCATCGGGTAATCATTGTTTCGCTTCAGCGCCCAAGGGGTCGGGCGATCATATCCGAACAAGAAACGAAGTAATCATTATATTCTGTTACTCTCTTCACTTCCGGGTTAACTTCCAAGTGCCGTACTAGTAAGTTGGATTATCGTTAAAGATGCGGTAGCGCCGCGGCAGTATCTCGTACGTGTCACGGCCGGATGACAATCCCTCGCTATTCTTTGCAGAGGCAAGTGGTTGGAGGAACTCGTGGGTTTACAGGCCCTCACAGAATGCATACTCATTGGCCTGTACGCCAAGATCATTGATACTACTGGTAGGGCCCTCGGTGACTGGAATCCAAGGTTGTAGGTGAGTAATCAATCGAAGTACACCTTACGCCCAACCATTCGGGTGTCAGTGCAAGATGCCCTATACCAGGGTGAACCCTGGAATGCTGGCATGCATTCTGGGATGAGATCCAGGCCAACTACCGTCACGGTACATGCAACGAGGCGATATGTAAAGCATCGGTAAGGAAAGTCGAAAGAACATCAAAAATCTGACGAGGAATGGATGCATAGAATCCACATCACTCGAAATTTCAATTTTGGGTCACAGTGGCATAGATAATCAGCATTCTGAAAGTGCAATACTGAGACGTGCTTCACTCACCTTCATTTCCCTTTCCCTTTCAAATGGTGCGGCAATTCCCAAGCACACAACCGTCTCAAGTATAAAACCAGTACTAAGCCCTCATACCTTCAGGCTACCGATCCTGTTAACACCTCCTCTACACTATGGTTAAGATTGAAGTGGACGTCAATTACCGTATCATCAACCTCAAGGCAGGTACATACCTTACCCTCGACAGCAAAGACAATGTTTCCAGTACGTTCATTTCTCTCTCCATATCTACGCCACGTATCGTTTGCGTCAGTCTGTGAAGCTCACTGAACGACAGTCATCGGCCAAGAGTACATCAATAAATCCAATCAAGTGGTATGCGTCCTCACCAATCCGCGCGCGCCTGAACGGCCGCGTTTATTGTGATGCAGCACGATCGTTGACATGCAAACAGTGGATGTTTGAGTCTTCCGGCCACGGCAACATATACTTTATCAAGTCCGTGGAGACTAATCAGTACCTCGCCGTCCCCACTGGCCAGATTACCGCAGGGCAACAGCTAAAGGCTAATTTTGCGCCATTTGAGTGGCATGTCGTGGACCAACCGAACACGGCCATAGCAGCGAGGTGAGTTGGCTTGCCATGGTCTGTTTTTTTCGCGCTGACCACTTTTGGGAACACATGATCGATGGCATGCCGTCGTCTTGGAATCCCTGTCTGGATGCTCACAATGTGATTGGTAATTCAAGAGTCCAGCTAACGACCAATACCGGCTTGTACGTAGACCTCTACGATGCAAGCGCTAACGATGGTACCCCTATCCAATTGTGGGGAAGGGCGGGTTCTAATCACGTCTGGGTGTTGCTGAGAGACTAGACTATGACTTGTTTTCGGCGACTGCGAGTGTAAAAATCGCTAGGTCTGGACGAATCGTGATGTGTAGCAGTGTGTAGTCGAAGCGTCTAGTATGCGATATTGTCTGTCAGTTCTCACTTCAAACGGATAGCACCATCTTTGACGGTGATGCATTCAAATTCCGACGTGGACTCGTTGAATGGTTCGATGACCGGAATTCGGAGCCGCCAGTGCCAAATCGATAACGAGGGCCCCTTCAAAGGGAACGTCAGCTAGGCATAACCCGTAGAGTGTGTGTCCTCTGCAGGTTGCTTGTCTTGGTTTCGCCATTCCCGGACATTCGTTCACTGGTACTAAAAAGGCACCATCAGATACAGCACCACTGGGGACGACGAGAGTGATCATCTCGTGTTTTTTCAGATCCAGACCATTCGAGCCTCCTCCCGAATAAAGATCATGACATACCGGGTCGCGTTTGCTTTCTCGATCAATGCCTGCATTACAACGTCACTCGGTCCACTGCCAATAGGCACAGACCGGATCGTTCACAGCAAACCCGGCGGGAACGACGATTATTATGATTTCGTTGAGTGCAAACGTTAACCAATCAGCGAGATTGCCGTCGTAAATGAACATTGGAATTGGAATAGAAGGAGAATTTGCTATCAAGTCAAGTGGCGAATGAGCGTCACGGTCGTGGGATTAATTGTCTCGGCGGTCTATGTCAGAACATTTCGATGGGATCCGCTAGGATTCCCGACTAGTAGATGTTAGCCAGTCACTTGTGGTTCACTTCTGTGACAGGCACCGCATCTCCCCGGAGTGCCGCTCAACCCGTGTTCACTTCAGATGGACCTGAGTTGCATCACCCACACGGAAGGAATCAGGTCGCATTTCTACAAACAAACTAGCATCCCCAGACGTAAATGATAACGATAACAATATTGTAACAATAGCAAATATCGAGTATGTAGTCACCCCATGAGCAGACCAGAGTCGATATACAGGCCGATGACTCGGGCATTGACAGTCATGCGATAACGCAGGAATCCTTTGTCTTGCTATCCGTCTTGTCCATCAAGAGACGATTCCGTACGCGCAGATCCTCGACCTCTTCCTGCAACGCACGCGACCGCTCCTTTTCCTCCCGCCTGAGCTGTATCAACGCCGGGAGCAACTTTTCGACGGCCTGCCATGTCATGCATCGCTTTTGAAGCGGATACCGTAGTTCGCCCGATAAGTACCGATTGTCCTCGCAGCCAAACTCGGTCCAGGAGATCCCCATCTCCAACGCACACCGAGGGGGGAAAATCCGACTCAAAAACATGGCGACCGTGCTTGTATCGTGGACCTGGGAGGTGCCGATGGAGAGCGTTTGGAGGGCGCTAAAGGGCTCGAGCAGGGCATAAGACAAAGGGATCTCGGCTTCAGTGGCGTTGATGTAGAGGCCGAGGATGCGTAAACGGGGGCAGTGTCTCGCAAATGGAAGGAGTGAGCGGAGATCGAGCGTGCACGCGTCCTCAGCGATGAAGAGTGGTTCTGCGTTCAACATGAGGCTTTCCAAGTTCGGCCATTTACTGGCCAGGTCTTCAATGTCTTCCAGCGTGATCCTGAGTGGATATTTGTGTACCAGTTCAAAATAGGATAGATTTGGAAAGGTGAGAACGGGTTTGATGGTATCGTAAGAGAGTTGTTGGTCTACGGGGAGATGGGAGGGAAGGACTTTATGGTACAGCTGAACATTCAGATGTGTTAGAAGCTGACATTGTTCGGAAAGCGTGGTGAGGAAGGTGTGAACTTCCGTCGGCGTGTGATCTGTATACGAGTTGACATACAATGTCGTGATGTGAATCGGCGCAAAACTTGAGCGGAAGAAACGATCGAGATCGTCAATTCTGACGGACAGGTTAAGCTCGCGTAGACATGGAAATGCGCCTTCCTGGATGACGGGGGCAAAGAATGCCACGTTGGTTGGGTTGCCGCATCCGAGCTTGAGGTCTTGACTGAAATCCACAATGCCAATGTTCTTGGCTCGGGAGAGTTCCTCGATGACTGCAGACGTATAGTGGAATTCTGGTAAGACGATCTTCTTGAGCTCTGGCAAGTTTTGTAGGAGAACACGGAGCTCGGCGTCGATGGGATTACCAGGGAATTCGACAAAAAGGGCGAGCGTGTGCAGGTGAGGCGCACGTGCACATAGATCGGTATAGAAATCCGGTCTGGGATGCAGTTGTGAAGGTGTAGTGACGGAGAGGTGTCTGAGTCGACGGTGGAGGAACAATTTGCAGCGTTCCATGTGAGGAGGGCTGGTATATATCCACTCCAAGGTGTGCATGTTGGGCAAGATCTCCAAAGAGGTTCGTGTTCTGGCCACGTCGTCCAACAAGGGGCAGATTTCGAGATCGTACATGAACGGTCGGAACTTCAAGATGCGAACGCGAGAGGCATACTTTTCAAACCTGGACCAGTCGCTGGCTTCTGGGAGTGTCTCAAAGCACTGTCGAGGACGAGATGAGTCGGGAGCCAGAGTAACAAAACGGGGATTGCTCACGTATTCAAACGTGTCTTCTTGGCGACATATCGGTTTGAGTAAACGGAAGAGGCGGAGAAGGTCGTTGACCTCTTTCCAAACGACGTCGAGGGCTATCTCAGACCATCGTTTGCAGACGCAGGCATTCACAACATTGGCATCGCTGTCGAGGAAACTGAAGATGATGTCGAGGAGTTCTGGGATGAACAGAACGCGGTGAGCTGGCAGCGTGGCAGGATGAGACAAGGCATCCGAGTCGGTGATCAACCTCATCCTGGTTTCGGTACAACAAGCAGTATAGAGCGTGGGATTGTTCGCTTTCTCATTTTGCCAATGAAACATGTTGCGAGTTTCTCCCACCTGAATCGTCCATATCCTGTCCCACATGCAATGGATTCATTCCCCGACGATTTGAGAGAAATTTAGAGGGGATCCGTCATTGTCAGATGTTGAATGATTAAATATGTGTCCACCTTCCACAAATTTCCGTAGTCCATACGCACGAAACTGCACATTCAGAGCTGTCACGGCTGGCGACGCAAGGTACACGAGCGGAGGAGGTTGGTTGCACTTGGCACTATACAGACGCAAGCAAATATTTAGGGTATGTGGGTATTAGCTACCCCAGTTCCCAGACGGTGTAGAGTTTAAAATGCGGAAAGGTATTTGATACCCGTTGCAGTACTGCAGCGGTTACCTGCAGCTTGTGTGAGAAAGACGCTGATAACTGTTCTACCGATGGAAACGCATCCAGCTATCATGTCAAACATTCACGGCGCGCTGGGAAAAGTTGTGCGGCCATCTCAGATCTGACGATGAAGGAAGAAATACATGTCATTACGTAAGTACGTTTGACTGGTAAGTAGAAGTTAATGTCAACCTAAACTTTGACACTTCGCCGCATTCAACAAATCCCGACCTGGTCCCGAGTCTTTTCTTATCGCATGTTCCCAGTCCAGCAAGGTGAAAACTATTTATACTTTCTAGTAACAAGAACAGCCCACCAATCTTCATCACCGACTATCAGTTGGCAACGGCTCCCATGAGGCACGAAATCCCTTCAATTTACGCTGAAACCTCCATCACTATATACAGTACAAAGTGCTATCCAGTATTCTCTGCGTTTCTAGAAGAGGTTTGGCAACGATGGTTTGTCTGCAGGTAGTCGGCGACATGTCGTGTATTATCGGATAATCGGATAACTACATCCCAGGCATTCACGATGCGCGTGGTGTATCTCCTCTTGACCACGAGTCTGCGTTGGCTGTGTGACCGCGCTTCCACAGAGGGTCATTCTCTCGTCACAGGCACTCGCTTCCGAGACCCGATCACACACTTCCGATCACACTTTGTCCAAGAATATCGCAGGGCTTTACCAAATGAAAGTTGCACCACATGCGATCGCCTAGTTTTGCATATCAGAGGTCACAAGGTCCAGCGGCTCACGGACACAGCCCCCATTTAGACCATCCATTAAAAGCGACCCAGCCCAACCTTGTGTCACTCTTCCCCTCGTATCGCCATGGCCTTCGAAGCACACGACCCTCGCGTGCACCTTCAAGAAGATAACGACGTCGTCGCGCCCGAGCACCATGTTCTCGCGGATGGATTGGCACCGAACTTTGAGACATACCTCTACTACGCCCAGGAACAGCGAGATAAAGAGGTTGCTGAAGCACGCAGGGAAGGGCATCGTCCCCCTACTGGCTGGCTAAGTGAATTGTTCGGTCTCAATCGATTTGCTCGCGACCAAGACTCAGTCGTTTCTGGCGATGAGAAAAAGGGCGGCGGATCCGACGAAGCTGCAGTACTTGCTGTCACTCCCAGCGAGTATCGCGCGGCTTCCAGCTCACTCAGGACGGCTACTTGGGGTGCAATATTCTATCTTATCACTACTGGTACGACATGGCCATCCGAACATTTTGTGCCCATCTGACAAGCAAGATAGACATTCTTGGTCCGTACTCGGCACCTTTCGCATTCACGGCGGTTGGATACGGCCCGGGTGTCGCATGTTTCGTCGTCTTCGGCATCATGGCGGCCTACAGCGGTGTTCTCCTCTGGCATATGTTCTTGAGATTGGATTCCGAAAGGTTCCCCCTAAGATCCTTTGGCGACCTCGGCTATCGTATTTATGGAAGTTGGTTCCGGATCTGTACGCCTCACATCTTTTACAAGCACATTACATTGACGATCTCGCAGTGTGCAATATTTTGCAGAGTTTGCAACTAATCTTTAATGTTGGTATCATTATCCTCGGGAATGGTCAGGGTCTCTCCCAAATGGCAAATTTCAAGGTATGCATTTGCACTATCGCCACGCCAAACGCTGACAGTTTACTTACGAAATCAGCTCTGCTTCAGTGTCTGTAACATCGTCTGGATGCTAAGTGGTCGGTCATGCCCGTAGCTTTCGAACAACAGTAAACTCATATTTCTTCGTATCAGGTATGATTCTGGGTCAGATCAGAACATTACAAAAGTTTGGTTGGATTGCAAACTTTTCCATTTGGCTCAACATTATCACGTTGATCATAACGATGGGTGCGGTTGCGCATACCGTCCCCAACTACAAGGCAGCGCTGGCTGCTTATGGTGTTCTACAAGGGCCAGTTCAAACTTTGGCTATCAACCAGCAGCCTTTCCAGCCTCAACTTAACGGTATCATGCAGATCGTATTCTCTTATGGTGGCGCGTAAGTCCACATTTACCAAGCCTGGAGTTCAATCTCATCGAGAACTAACCCCAGAATGATCTTCGTCGAATTCATGGCTGAGATGCGTCGACCGATGGATTTCTGGAAGGCCATGGCTTGCGCACAAGTGTTCATCACCATCGTGTACATGTTCTTTGGGTTGTTCGTCTACTCATATCAAGGCCAATTTGTCATCAATGTAAGCATGTTTCCTACCCGATCCGCCTAGACTAGTGATTCACTTGCAATCTCCAACCAGCCTGCAAACCAGGGCATTTCTCTCTACAGTTTTCAGACGGCGACGAATGCGATCTCGCTCACCGCAGGTCTTATCGCCGCTGCGTTATATGGGAACATTGGTATCAAGGTCATATATCAAAATATCCTGATAGAGTTATTCGGTGCTCCGCCTTTGACGGTCAAGTCCGGAAAGTACCTCTTTGCTGTGTCGGTCATCGTTTACTGGGCACTCGCTTTCATCATCGGTTCTGCCATCCCCCAGTTCACCAATATCTCCTCCCTTGTTGCCGCTGTCTGCATCTTCCGTATGACTTTTCTTTCGGTGTCCGAATCGCGCTGATGTGTTTCCTGTAGAATTCACATACACTTTCCCACCTTTTATGATTCTCGGCTACGTCATGCAGGTCGATGCGATGTCAGGCGATCGCCCATATGATCTCAACAATCCCCGCGCATCCCGAATTGACAGCTGGCGGAGTGTCTCCCGATGGGTACGCGGCTGTACGTGCATCGTCTTTTTTTTCATGAATATGGTTTGTTGATCATCCCCTGCTTTGTTTTCACAGACAAGAAGCACTCTATCTTCAACACTTGGAACTTGGTCATCACCCTCGCGTGTCTGGCAGCGGCGGGACTGGCTTCGTACGCCTCTATTGAGTCGATCATTACTGATTTTGAGACGGGAATCTCTGGGACGTCGTTTAGCTGTCGTTCGCCTCTCCAGCCCGCTTGATGGGCTTGGATTTTCTTTCGAGGTCTCAGATCTTGTGGGGGACGACGTGTTCGTAGTCTGAATATGGGACAGCTCGAGGCATTTTTCGCGTCGATGGTGTTTTTATGATAGGGATGTGTGTACGGTGCTTCGAGTTTATCATCACATCAGCATCTGCGACGCACGTGGTCTGTCTGTATTGCCATGGAGGTGAGTTCCAACAACGAGGACGAACTAGCGATCAATCGAGAAGCCGTAGTCGACCGTTTTCAGCTGGTACTGAGTGGCAAGTGACTGATTGGTACTTGATTCCATCGAGAGGCTCTCTCCCACGAGTTCCGCCACGGAAGCGGAGCTCTCGTCGGGCCAAGTCGTCGAGGACGTCACGAATCATGCACATGATTCGCGTTGCGTTGTGTGCCATTGACACACCCAGTCCCTCGACTCCTCCGCCTACTTCTCTAACAATATTGACCTGGGTGTGGTCTGCAGATGCTGACTTCCTCGATAACGATCGATGATCGGGCACAGCATATAAGAGAGTTTCCGATGACGAAGGAATGACTCATCGGAAACGGGATCTCGGACCCCGACAGCGAAGAGGCTTAGATGCCCGAGCCCGCGCTCGGGCACCTTTGCCTTCCTCTTCGACGTCGGCTTCACCCTTGGCTTGGCTCACCCTCGGTATCATTTCGTGTCGGGCCGCATTTTCCCGCTCCAGCTCACGGCGCACCCCGGTCCGACTTAGTCCATCCGAGGTCAGGCCTCGGTAGTACTAGGGCTGTGCCCCGCCTACTTAAGGAAGGATTGCCACGGCGAACGCCGTACCCACACACCTATCCTACCCTCTCCGAGTCCGGAACACCGTCTCCGGCGATTACCGATCTGCGACTCTGAACATGCTGTGGCCCAACTTGGGGCGCGTCGGGGCGCGTTCCTCAGTTCAGTGAATTCAAAAGTTGCTTCAGAGCGGTTCTGAGTGTTCAGAACGTCGGTTACCAACAAGCGTCGCTTGTGACCCTAAATTTCCTTTTTCGCCGACCTGTCCTCCAATCACGCCTCTCGAATGGCCCACGAAAGTCGTCAAGCGGTAACGTTATATGCAGTCCTGCTGAACGGCGGCCTCGTCCATCTGGCGTGCAGGGAGTTCGCAAAAATGGTCGAAATAACACATTGAAGCAATGGACACGCTATGTATTTTTTCTGTGATGGCAACACTGTTTTTTTGACAGGAGAAGCAGAGCACTGTTTTCTATTGAACACACGGAAACCCAGGGCCTCTCGTCGGCGCCTACTGCCAGTGAGGCCCACGGCAAAATCCGCGTGTCCCATGAAATACGTACTTAGTACCACCTCGGAGTTTATTTTTTCATGGGACACACACCGCGGTCCCATTTTTGCTATTGCTGCCGACGCGACTCGTTCCTCTCTCGCTCGGACGACCAGGAACTTAGGTAACTGTAGATAATATCGCGCGTCACTCACTGGCTACCCATCACGTCACCCAGCGAGCGAGTAGCTCCCGCTCGTCGTCGATGAAATGCCCGAACATCACCGCCCATGGTGAATGGTGAGCACACGCGGGCCCCGGGACACGCTGACTGAGCAGCCCCGCCATTGAACGGACCGTGTCCCACGACGCGGGAAAGAAGTAAATACTATCACCCTGAAGTATCGCGCGGCAGGATTTCTTCGCCGTCAACGTGATTTCGGTAAGACGGAACAAAGAATCACTGTCAGACGGAAGGGCCGACTCAGAGTCACACCAATACCTTTCCCACGATAATGGAGCGTTCAGATTCGAAAAAGTCCCCAGGCGAACGGGCAGGTCGCCCCTGTTTCACTGCATCGGTCTTTGGAAGGAGTGCCGTCCGGAGGTTTTTTTTTTTCGTCTGATGCCTATGCATTCGTTTCGCGCCTGCCTGAGTAGCACTCCCTTTGCACGATTGGCGTGTCGAAGGTTTAAGCTTTCGAGCGGCAAAACGGGGTGGTGTTCGACCTGCATGCTCGATTCACGACAGTGCGGAAAACCATGCACTCGTGAGTAGCGTAGGCTTACAGATCATCGATGTTAGAAGCCCGGATAGGCTAGACATGTAGTCTGATTCCGAATCGGACCAGAGTAATTCAGTGATTCAATCCACATTTCATCTTGATGAAACCCGCCAAGTGACACTCGATACTACCAAGCACCCGCCCATATATCAGATTCGGCACAGGCTCGCGATTCGAATAATCATGATGATAATAAATCCCACATGTAGGCAAGAGAACACTCAGTATACTAGAGTTATACATACGTGACGTGTCTAATAGTAATGGAAAGGTAAGAGATTTATCTATCCGTTGATCGTATGTATACATACATATATATATTGTGTGGCTTTGCGACACGTTAGAGAAAGAAAAGAGAGCGCTGGCGACATGCGTAGACGTTGAACATGTGCATGAATATTGATTACCTCAGTAGCAGAAAACCCTCGTTATTTTGACGACACCCCTTCGTGCCGGGCAGCAGAAAAGACTTTAGAGGCCACGCGCCTCGAGATGGCTGCGGAAGATCTTTTGGAAGTCAGGGACGTGGTCAAAGTCCATGAGCGTGTAATGCTGCCCGGGGACGTCGGTGTAGGTGGGCTCGCTCCGGCTGAAGCCTGCCCAAGGCTTGAGCTGCTTGTTCAACCAGTCCTCCTTGCTACCACGGAGGGGAATGGCGTAAAATACATTGAGCGACGCTAGATAACGCGTGTCAGAACGCTCGGGATGGTCGAGGAGAGGAAAACCATGACTTACAAACTGAGTTTCTGGGTTCGTACGTCTTACCACACTCGATCAGCGAGCCGGCGATGTCGACCCAGTGGTCGAGCTTCTCGGGCGTCAGCTGGAGTTCGACGAGACGTTCGGAGGGAGATAATTTCCAGACAACGTCGAGCTGCTCCTGGCGCGTAAGGGGCCTCAATGCCGGTGCGAGGTCGTTGGCATCTTGCTTGCTCACGAGACCAAGGAAGTATGAGAGGTTGAGCATACCTCCCGTCCAATCGATCTCGTGCATGCGGTCGGCGATGTTAGGAGGAATGTTGATAAGACCGGTGAACTTGACTTCGTCGCCCATGGCTTCGAGGCGTTTGGCAACCTCGAATGCAACGACACCACCGTACGAGTAGCCAGCGATGGCATAGGGACCGTGAGGCTGCGTCCTCTTGACAGCTGCAGCGTATGAAGACACCATCTCATCCATGGAACCGAAGAATGGGTGCCCAGGTTCGAAACCCCGCGCGCGGAACGCGTAGAAGGGACGCTCGTTTTGGAAGTATTTCGCAAGGTTGACGAAGATGAGGACTTCTCCAACACCGGGGTGGACCATGAAGATGGGGGTCTTGTTGCCGGTGAGGTTGAGAGGCACAATGGGATCGTACTCCTCAGTGCTCGCGTCCTTGGAAATCAAGGAGTCGACGTATTTCGCCAAGCTAGAGAGGATGGGGTGTTTCAAAATCTGGATGGTGGGGATCTCCGGCAACCCGAACGCAGACTCTCCTTCGCGCTTGAGCCTGATGACATCAATGGAGGTACCACCGAGCTCGAAGAAGTTTTCGCTAGCAGACATGTCGCTCGCGTTGAGGTTGAAGATATCAGCGTAGATCCGGGCCAACGTCTTTTCAGTCTCGGTGGAAGGGGCAATGAAGCTGGCACCGCGAGCAGCGCTCAGCAGCTCCTCTGCGCGAGCGATGTGCTTGGCAAGCCCGCCCTGCTTGAACTGATTGAGGAGACGAGCCCTAGAGAGCTTTCCCAGGGTAGTCTTCTCCATTTGATCGGCGGGAATAGGGACGATCAACTGGGGTGGGAGTGTGATCATCTTGACAGAGACATCGCGGAGGGCGCGGTGCGTAGTGAAGAGCTTGGTGGGAGCATCCTCGTCGATGAGGTTGAATGTCGGTGAGTAGAAGACAACGAAACCTTCGGTCTCCTGTCCAGGCGCACGGTAAGGTGCAGCGGCAAGGAAAGAATGAGTGACACCCTCGACGTTCTGGAGGTGAGTTTCGAGTTCTGGAATACCATAAGAGACACCGTGGACGATGACAGTGTCCTTGATACGCCCGCTCAGTCTGATCTTCCCGTTTTCGATGATTCCGACATCACCGGTGCGGTACCAACCACCTTCAACAAAGCTGGAAGACGTTGCTTCGGGGTTGTTGTAGTACCGCACGAAGACCATTGGGCCGCGGAGTTGGAGTTCTCCGCTCTGACCGTCAGGGCGAGGAGTGACACCATCTTCGGGAGTCACGATGCGCATCTCACACCCAGCAATAGGCGTGCCGAGCTCCAAGAACTCGTACGCGGGATCCATTGCCAACACGTCAATAGGGTCGTAGATGCAACCAGCACTGAAAAAATTCTACTTAAATTGGGGGCGCCGTGATGTACACCAGTAACTTACCAGGTCTCTGTCATACCAAAGCCGGCAGAGATGACGAATGAAGCATTGCCATTCTTCGCAAGGTTCTTGAGGGTTCTGCTGAAAGCGATAGCGGTACTGCTGACGACTGCTTCACCACCGCTGTTTAAGCGTTTGAGCGAAGTGAGGTTGAATTTGCCGAAGAGGTCGTTGCGCTTCTCGAGGTCGCGCGTAAGTTTAGCGAGCAAGAAGTTGGGTGCGAACGCGAGTTCGATTGACTGAATGCAGATTAAACGACCGTCAGACATATGAAGGGCCTGCTGCACTGTTAATCACAAACCTTTTCCTCGATCAAGTGAAGGTATTGCAAGGGATCAGAGAGGATGGCAGACGCGTGGACATGCAGCTGTGAAGCACCGTAAAGGAACGGCGTAAGATGCATTTCGAGGGATCCGGCGACATGGTCAAATCCAACCCCTGGTTCTATGTTAGCACACCATCTACTAGTAGGCAAACATGAAACTCACAGTTCATGATCTTGGACTCTGAAGTAAGGCCATAGCTTTGGCCCTTGGCATGGCATGCAGCGAGGATAGTGCGGTGTGTATGTACGACAGCCTTGGAGAAACCAGTCGACCCAGAGGTCAAGAAAAGGATGGCTTCGTCGTCAGGCTTGGGTTGGTGGACAGCGAAGTCCGTGCCCAGGCTCTCAGCTGAAGCTTTCAGCTCGGAGAACAAGTGAACATCGAGACCGGAGATCGACTGCACTTGATCAGCGCCGCTCTCGTTCGTCAACCAGGTTGCCGAAGAGAAAAGGTTCTTAATGTGGGCGACGTGACCCTCTTTATGGGCCTGCTGAGCACTCAAAGCGGGCTGCAAGCAAGGCACGTAACCAGCGAGCAGGCAGGCCCAAACAGCAGCCATATTGTCCTCGTGTTCAGTGAGGTAGATAACGATGACTGATCCAGCGGGTTTTCCCCAGGCACGGATAGCCTTTGCCAGGGAGAGGGCATATTGGTTAAACTCGCTGAACGTCTTGGTTTGGATGGAAGAGTCGTGAGCAGAGGAGGTAACGAAGCCGAGCTCGTGATCAGGATATTGAGAGACAGCCCGAGAGAGGATATCAAGCAAAGTCTCTGGGACAGTGGAGCTTGCGAGAGAAGCCTTCAGATCATAAATGACATTGACAGGGGCGACAGGCGAAGAAGCAGCGACAGGAGCCATAGGTAGAAATGGAGGTATACGAAGGTAGGGTGAGTGGTTGCACGTCGCTGTCTGGGAGAAAGTGACTTAGTTGTTGTTGTGTATCAGGTCTGCTCAAACTCGTATCTTTTATACGCTACGGGAGGTGGATTACTGTTGCGATGCTGAACTGCTGAACGCGCAGGGCTGTGTGGACGGTAGATTTTTGGCTCTAAGAGCGAGGAAGGAAACGCGAGTTATGCCCACATCAGGATCAATGAACCAAAGCTCCGCTTACTCTCCGTGGTCCGCGTGCGACGCCGATCGAAGATTGGGTTGACATGGGCCGTGCCTATGATACCGCTTGAGTGAGGGAAGGCACTATCCGACGACGGTCGTGATAAGGCATCCCTAGTGGAGCAAGACAGGTGCCTTAGACGACCTAATCCTAGTAACATTGAGCCAAGTTGACATCACTAACCTGTAATAGAAAACGAAGGCGATGTTGAGGAGGGTATAGCTGTTCTGAGTGAACCAGCTCATGCACGTCGGTGGTACTTGAGTCACTTGACAGCCTCCGAGTGGTTTCGGCGACAATCTGAAGTATGAACCTTCCGGTCGTACATCGCGGTAACTCCGTCACGACTCACAATGGCCTTAGGCTTCCTCCCCCGGTGTCCGACGGGCTTCCCAGCGCCCAGCCATCAACACAGGGCGCCGGACCTACGGCGATATTGGTTGACAAATCACCGCCCAGAATTTGATACCTCCCATTCCGTGTAATCGCCCTCTTCGGAGTCGGGCAGTGGAGCGACTCGCACTGAAACATCGACGCTTTGATCGAAGCACCTTGATTCACAGAATCATATGGCCATCCTGACACATAATGACCCGTCAAGAACCAAACCTTGTTCGCAAACACCAATATTAATGTGAACACAAACATCGCAATCGGCGCAGTCGTAGTAGCTCAAAGAAATTGCTGCGCCACTACCGCCATGCCTCCATGGTGTCTATTGCATCCGAGCCACGCGCGTCTCAATTTCACACGGATCTTCTTCCCCTGCCAAGTAGTACACATCGTTTTCAACATGGTCATCCCCTTCTAACCCGCTCGGCGTGGAAAATTTGTACTGGTCAGATGGGCCAGTGGAACCACAGTCGTCGCATGAATCTCAGCGACTAGCTCAGTTGCAACTGCTAGTCAACTGCCGGAGTGAAACAGGGCGGCCTGGCGTCACGTGGCGTGGCGTTGGAGGAGTAATACTCGGCCGCGTTTGTGTAGAACTCGGGGATGTCCCACTACCTGTAGAATGACGGTCCATACGTTAACCAGCTTGCAGCAGCGTAATGCTGTGAAGTGTACTAGGACCTAAGGACCTAGTGGACTTGTAGTTAGGCTACAGCCTATCAGAACGTGATCAGTGACAACACCCCGGGCCGAGTGGCACGTGGATTCGACATTCGAAGTCCAGCTTCGTCCCGCTGACGGAGTACTCTTTGCACTGTCAGCTCTCTCTCGGGCTATCGGGTCTCGAACGAATCACCGAAATGAGCACGAGGTAAACTATTGGACCTCCGCTTCGCAAGCTTGATGATTTGAACGCGCTAAGTTCAAGCCGGCCAAACTAGCGAGGCGACCGTTTCTGCACAGGTTCACTTGCTGCAGCACTGAATCACGAATGATGTACACGCGCACTGCCTTGCAGCTGCGGTTGCAGATACTCACAATGTCCGCAGAACCTCATGTCCCGGTGGCCACTGCCACTGGCCAGACATACTTTCGTTAAGTCGAGAGTTTCTACACAAAAATATACGCTGTGACTACGCGGGGCTAGGTCGTATCTAACCTTTGCCATGCGCAGCATCCTTTTGATATTAGGAATCAACCGGTGACTTACGGATTTAATGGCAACCTCTGGGACGGTGAAAACTGGAAACCGATCCCATCACAATGTAGGCGACGATCTCTGCGATTATCATCCTGGGTTTTGTGCGCTGCATGCGGTATTGCGTCGGCCACCTACGGTTAGTCCATTGAATGAGTAAGAAAACCGCTCTTCTTTGACCCCGAAAGCCATTTACATACTCAATCTTCTTCCAAGAAGAAATATGCCGTCGTCTACGCATACTCATCGGACCCAGCCGCATTTACCGTTCGCCGGAGGGTGACAAGCAAATATTAGCGATTGTAGTTTGCCTACCCAACTTGGTCCAGCCTATTTTCAAGTCCAGGCTCGTCATTCCACGCTCCCGTCGCTGGATCCCGAACCAGCAACAACTCTTCTCAACCATCTCAGATCTTTTCTGCGGATGCTCTGTCTGATTCCCCGCATTCGTTATGGTGAGACGCAGAGTAAATAATAGCCTTATGGTTAAGGACAGAAAGGCACACCTCCACCTCCACCTTGTAAGATGACCCCATCGAGTGTTCAGTCATGCCGTACCAGTTGACATGCATCTTCTCGTCTATCTCCGCCAGTTTCGGGTAAACCAACAATATTCCAGTGTACTGGTGACAGTAATGCGTGAGATCGATCGATTGCATGTGGCGAAAGTCGGTGATTTCGACCACCGACGGTCCGTAAGATACGCGACACAGGGATCTCCATTCTTCGGCCGCTCACCAAGGAAATTTCGAACGAAGTTGAGGATGACATAACTTACCGGTGCCGCTATGAAGAAAATGATGCACCGAGTGATACGGCAGACCCCTCGTTGGGCCGCCAGGCCCAACTGTATCTGCGACGATGATTTTTGACCGAGGGGAGTGATCCAGCCAGAAGGTGATTCATCTTCCGTTTTCGGCGTGCTCACTTGTCGCCAGACAATCTCCGAGCAAGATTTTTTTGTGAGAGCTTCTGGCACGTTTTTGGACCCTCATGCGGCGGTCGATTGATCTTCTTTTCCCACTCACTTCTATTTTCTACGGTATGGTGGATCAAATAGCTAAGCCAGCAGACGAGTCACGGTGATTCTCTTTCTCGGTGGTCGATAAGTCTGGTCGTGGCCCGGGAAACTGTATGCGTGATCTCGGCCTGTACCTGGGCTTAACAGGATCTTCGGTGCTAGCATAAACTACCCTTGTGATAATATTAATGTATGTATCGGACAACAAGTGATTCACCGACTTTGATGCCTTCCTTGTAATTTGAGGTCGGAGATCTACTCCGTCTCCTGGGACCTACAAGGCTCGGCCCGACATAATTGTTTGCCAGTTTCAAGCGCAGTACAAACAGCCGCCTTGGATAAGATTCCACCAGAAGGGTAATACCTGCACTAATTTTATCCGGAAAGCAATACCTCCCACCTCCCCACTTCAAGGGGTAAAGCGGACAATGGATCGAGGGCTGCGGGTGAGTCAGGAACACCATTGATGCATATGCGTCCCGTTGGATCTTTTCTCTTTGGACTGTATTCGAGTCAGTGGACGTTTGTGGCGGCTTGAGTTTTACGGCAATCCGACTGGTGTCCTTCATAATGTCGTTATCATCATCGCTATGGGCCTAGTACACTTACCACCACTAAAAGGTAGGCGAGCAGCCTATAATATTAAGTAGCCGGAAGAGCAACCAACAACGAATAAGACGTAACTTCAGCCCGAGCTGGTTCGACAGTGCCCAGTTCCCAGGCTCGCTAACAAAGATAGACTCGTCACCTTTTGAAGTAGTGCAACGGCTTGCACTAACCTGTGATGGGTGCGACGTCTGCGGTCGATACGTGCACTGGGTGGCACATGGATCAGGTCGAAAAAAGAAAAAGCCATCAAGGAGGACGGGACGACCATCTACCCGATAATCAGCCAATCACGTACAGGCAAGTTATCCTCTCCCCCGTGACCTTGACGAAGAGAAATAACTGCATTGTGCTGCGTAGGTCGAATCAAAGTTTCACCGTGTTCTTTTTACATGTGATGCTGACGAGGTTTCGAGGGGTACTGGATCGCGGACGGGACTATCGGAACAAACACTTTCAAAGGCGGACAGTGCGGACGACAAAACTAAAAACCCAATGTTTTGGCAGCAGGCTGTCCTACGACCCAAATATTTAGCTCCGCCTCGTTCGGTCAGCTTGTCTTTAAGGTCAAATCCCTCTCGGCGCATCATTATCGCCAACTTGGCCCCGTAAGCCATCCCTCTCCTCCCTTGTTGTCCTGCACCTTGTTTCTTTTGGTCTTAACCCCTGGACTTTTTTGTAGATATCATTCCCGCCTGAGTCATCGCCTTTCGATGATGCAAGCGCTTAGATTCGAAAAGACTGGTTCGTTCGACGAGCTCGCCCTCCACACTATCGCGAAGCCCTCGCTCGCTCCAGGCGAGGCACTCGTCCGTGTAAAGGCTGCGGGGATCAACGGGGTGAGTCATCTCCCACTATCTCGTTCCCATTTCCCATCCGCATTCCATCCCCTTGGGCGCCACCATCCCCATTCTGAAAGGACGAACGCTGACTTTACTTGTCCATCTCATGCCCGCTTCTGCTTCATCCCCCTCGATGACGGCTCGTGCAACCAAGTCCGACGCAGCAGCCGTTCGGGGTATTCTACGCTTTGTTACTGTACCCCGCACTCCTGGTCGAGACTTTTCCGGCGAGGTCGTGGAAGCGTTGGATGACTCAGGCGCGCCGTCGAACGCGTGGATTGGTGCCCAGGTATGGGGTACAGGTAGCGAGCGAGGGTTTACGTCCGATGGAACGTTTGCAGAGTGAGAACCCCAACCTTCTTTTTCGACGTGTTTCTGACTCATCTCTCGCTGGACCTAGGTTTGTCAAGGTCCCGTTGGCCGCACTGAGCCGCAAGCCCGAGATACTGAGTCATGACCAGGCTGCGAGCATGACACTCCCGTGGCTCTGTGCATGGATCACGGTCGAAACGCTCGCCAACGTCAAGAAGGGGGATAATGTCATCATCATCGGTGCGTCGGGTTCTCTTCTCCATCGTGTCGTAAAGTCATATTCATGTTCTTTGTGTTCGCGCATCTACAGGTGCTCGCGGTGGTATCGGTTCCGCGGCAGCACAACTTTGCAAAGACAGAGGCGCCCGCATATTTGGCACCTACACCTCCCTCGCGAACGTGGTTCCCCCACCGTACCTGACGCCCATCGAACTCAGGTCCGACACGGCTATACGCGACGCGATCGCAAAAGAAGGTCTTCAAGATAAGATCAATGTCCTGCTCGACTGTGCAGGGTATGAAAAGCCTTTCAACGATGCACTCTTCACCATGACACCAAATGGCTCCGGTCGTGTGGTCGTGATGGCCGTACACGCAAAGGACGGCATGTTCCCGATCAATATGCGCACCTTCTACACAAAGGCGTTGGCGCTTAAGGGCATGGCGTCGAGCATCCTTGGCTCGACCGAAGTCAAGGCGTTCCTGGACCTGCTCGCTGCAAAGATCGACAGCGGTGCATTCCAAGGACCACAGACTGTCAACACCGTCGACATCAAGGACATGGATGCAGTCATCGGCGCACTGAAAGAGATATTGACGCGGTCCTCGCACGTCCGTTCAGTCATTGTCCCATAAGCGATGGGTGCACAGACCCAGTTTTGTCGGAAGCGCAGAGTTGTGTCGCATGTTGTGTAACGATACAGTAATATGGTCGCTCTATGTAAATTGCGTCATATCATGGCTAAATATCAATAATACCTTTCGTGGGACCCTCGTCCCGAAACGCTTCTAAGAGTGATTCGACTCTTCTCACTGCTGTCGTCGCGTGGGACACCCAAGTTCACATTTCTGCACGCATACGTTGAGAGCGCCCAGGCTATCGAACACGTACGCATGGATGACGCCGGGTTCCGCAGTAGATCGCAGCAATGCTTTGAGTGATAGGACCCGGGTTGACGTCGGAGGCATACACGGCCCAGGTTATGGTGGAGTTGATCGTCGAAGACACCACCTACACTGGAAAACGTGTTTCAGATCAGTACGTACTACGGGCAAAGGAGAACAGCTTCATTCTGTGCCCACACACCGTCACGTCGATAAAGCCACCGAGGATCTGCATGAACGTTGCGATGGCATGGCATACAGAAACGATCTCTGGATCGGAATGAGCTTGGACTGTGGAAACGGTAAGACTATGTTTCAGGTTATTTTCTCTTTTGGTCCAACGCACGTACTACGAACGTGTTCTGCGAAGTTGTCCCTGAGTGCGTCGTTCTTCAGATCCAGGGTCGACACGATGAATGAATTACACAAGCACTCACCAACCTCTCTTACAGAATCTGAGATATGATGAGCTTCATAGGAGAAGTCTTCTCCCTGACAGTGAAAAGAAGTTCACATACGATGCAGCAGAACGTAGCAATCACGCGTTGAGTAAACGTCGAACATCGGGAGCAGGAAACATACTGCGTAGGACCAGCAAGCAGAACACCCAATCGTGTCCATTTCGCGACACGATCAAGGCAGAGCCCGTCACGGTTATCACTGACGCCAGGAAAAACGGCAATATGTCGACCCCAGAACGAATTGCGATGTGGTCATATATAGCTTTATAGAGCAAGGGGATGTAGCTTGGTACGGGCAGAATGACGCTTCAGTGCAGAGGTTGTGCACGCACTAGACCAATACCAGCATGTTTAACACTGTAAAGAAGACTACGGTGCAAGCTCCAATTCTGTGTTGTGGTCAGTGTTACCCACGCGAATCGCACCTGGCAGTCTTACTGACAAGGCCTCGCGATATCCCAAAGAGGCAAAATGCCCCTGTCACCTCTGTGACGTTGCCACAGAATCGGGCAGGTCAGGAGTAGGAAGCACACACACAGGGGCTGTGCGAATCAGTGAGGGCACCCATCGTGGAAAGAGGAAAACGATCATACAGAGATCACAGCACGCGAGTTCCACCTGTTGCTACTACCCCACGAAAGCGGCAGGACAAGAACCACCTTAGCCGCAAGACAGAGCAAGCAACCTACTCTACCAAGTGAAGTGTGACCTAAGCACGCCAGCCGTGCAATTACCTATTCAATCTATGTCGGCGAGTGCTTTATCGTTGTCTTTATCCCCGAGGAACCTGCCAATGGTTTGTGAAGTGGCAGTCTGAAAACGATAACCGTGTAGGACAACACTCCCACCGGCAGATTGGTATCTGAAACAACAGCATGAGTCAATATCTACGAACCACCGACCGCCTCACAGAAGCACCAGCGCCCTAGTACAAAAAAAATCAATTCAGGGTATAGACGCTCAGGTCACAAACGTTATAGGAGAGATGCGTCGTAAACGCGCCTTAGAGTCTGATTCATAAAATAAGAATCGATGGTTTACTCCCTAATAACGGCCCTACGACGCTCGATATGTTGAACAGTGTGCCGATGGCTCCCAAGACGATGACTCCTTCTAGACAGTATAAGCCCCACAGTAGCACGTTATCCCGCATGTACTGTCCGACAAGGGTTCATCCCACTGGACAATAAACACGGATTCAAAAAAAAAAAAAAA
>QGOI01003471.1:0-10168 GCA_003313885.1 Boletus sp. MG55
CTGTCACTCTCTGTCACATTCTGTCACTCTGTCATACTCTGTCATACTCTGTCATACTCTGTCATACTCTGTCACATTTTGTCACTCTGTTATGCTCTGTCACTCTGTCACTCTGTTACTCTGTCAGACTCTGTCACTTTCTGTCAGACTCTGTCACTTCCTGCCATTTTCTGTTATTTTCTGTGACTCTGTCATGGTCTGTGGCTGAAGTGCTAGTTTGCTGATGTTGGAGTCCTTCAAATGCATTTTTGCCGTAGGTCGCGGAGATAACGTCCCTCATAGATGGTATCCGTCCCCGTCTTCCCCTTCTACATCAGCGTCTGCCCATATATGGGACCCTCTGATCTTGTAGTAGACTTCTCAGGATATCAAACCTTTGCCCGCCGTCGAATAAAATATAGAAATGCATGTTTGCGGCTGCCACTCGCTCAGGCGGAGACATGTTGACCGGAGAACCGACAGTCTTCCCCCATGCTTTCCAACATGAGCCCGCAGTGGTATAGGACGCCTTCCAAAAGGTTTCTAGCGGTTCCACACGTATATATGAACGTCTGAATTATGGCCCGTTATTTTGCAAAAGGGTGGCGAATATCCATATGCCCGGTCCGCGTGTCGAGGGGGCAGGCAACTGCGTCTGTATCAACGTTGGCTGTGGCATGCCCGCTGGCTCATAGTGACATCATGTAATTCAACATTACTGGCCCGCCTGTCTATGTGAGGGTTATGTTCGTCGGGCCAGCTCTCCATGGTAACCCCTTTCCAATTCATCCTGACGGGCCCGCATGTATATCTTGTTGAGGTTGCGCCATTAAACGCGGTGGGCCCGCGCATCTATTTCATGGTAAACCGCGTGCGGCCCTGCTCATATACAGCAAGGCACCTAATTTTACGAGGCTGGCCCGCGCGTGTCAGTCAGCGTTAGTAGCAACAGGCCCGCTCATTTATAGAGCTGCCGCAGATTTCGACTTCGCTGGCCCGCCTGTCTATGTCAGGGTTACCCGCGTTCAGCCTGTTTGTCTACGGCAGCACTTCCCAATGTATCATAACGGGCCCGCGCGTGCCTATCCACTTGTCAACATAGAATTTATTCAGGCCCGCTCGTGTGCGGCTCACTTTCCCCGCTACCTCGCACGGGCCTGCGTGTCTATTTTCCGGTGACCTGCATCTGGCTTTCTCGCATACAGCAAGGCCCCCACGTACATGTGACGGGCCCACGTGTCTATATCATTGTTAAACGCGACAGGCCCGCTCGTTTATAGCGCTGCAATATGATGCAAATTCACTGGCCCGCCTGTCTATGTCAGGGTTACCTGCGTCGGGCCTGCTCGTCAACGGTAGCCGTGTTCAATTCACCATAACGGGCCCGCGCGTGTATATCCACCCGTCAACATGGCATTTATTCGGGCCCGCTCATGTGCAGCTCACTTTCCCCGTCACTTCGCACAGGCCCGCATGTCTATTTACTGGCGACCCGCGTGCGGCCTGCTCCTATACAGCAAAGTGCCCAAATGGGTGCGGCGGGCCTGCATGTCTATTCGTTATTAAATGCTACAGGCCCACCCGTTTATAGTGCTGTGAAGGCATTCACATTCACTGGCCCGCCTGTCTATGTCAGGGTCACCTGCGTCGGGCCTGCTTGTCAACGGTAGCTGTGTTTAATTCACGATGACGGGCCCGCACGTGCATACCCACCCATCAACATGGCATTTATTCGGGCCCGCTTGTGTGCAGCTCACTTTCCCCGCCACCTCGCACAGGCCCGCATGTCTATTTCCTGGCGACCCGCGTCCGGCCTGCTCGTATACAGCAAAGTGCCCAAATGGGTGTGGTGGGCCTACACGTCTATATCTTTATTAAACGTGACAGGCCCGCTCGTTTATAGCACTGTAACGGAATTCATATTCACTGGCCCGCCTGTCTATGTCAGGGTTATCCGTGTTGGGCCTGTTCGTCAACAGTAGCCCTGTAAAATTCACGATGACGGGCCCACACGTGTATATCCACCCGTCAACATGGCATTTATTCGGGCCCGCTCGTGTGCCGCTCACTTTTCCCATCACCTCACACAGGCCCCTGCGTCTATTACCTTGTGACCCGCGTCTGGCCTGCTCGTACAGCAATGCACCCAAATAGGTGTGGCGGGCCTACACGTCTATATCTTTATTAAACGTGATAGGCCCACTCGTTTATAGCACTGTAACGGAATTCATATTCACTGGCCCGCCTGTCTATGTCAGGGTTATCCGTGTTGGGCCTGTTCGTCAACAGTAGCCCTGTACAATTCATGATGACGGGCCCGCGCATGTCTACCCACCCATCAACATGGCATTTATTCGGGCCCGCGCATGTGCAGCTCACTTTCCCCGTTACCTCGCATGGGCCTGCATGTCTATTTCCTGGTGACCCGCATCCAGCCTGCTTGTATACAGCAAGGCGCCCGAGCACATGTACATGCGACAGGCCCGCGTGTCTACATCGTTCTTAACCGCGACAGGCCTGCCCGTTTATAGCATTGTAACGGAATTCAAATTCACTGGCCCGCTTGTCTACGTCAGGGTTACCCGTGTTTGGCCTGCTTGTCAACGGTAGCCCTGTCTGAATTCACCATGACGGGCCCGCGTGTGTCTATCCATCCATCAATATTTATGTTCATTCAGGCCCACTGGTGTCAAGCAAGATAGCCCCAATAACTTTGATGGGCCCACATGGCTATATCAGCGTGAACTGAAACAGGCCGGCTCATCCATGTAGGGTTGTTCAAGCGGTCGCGGCAGGCCGACGTAACTATTCCTTGGTGGCCCACATCTGGTCTGCTCGTATACAGCACAGTCCCCAAGTAGCTGTGATGGGCCCGCGCATCTATGTCAATATTAACCGCAACAGGCCCGCTCGTTCATAGTGATGTTGCACAATTCAACATCTCCGGCCTGCCAGTCTACGTGATGTTTACCAGTGTTGGGCCTGCTCGCACACGATAGGGCTGTACCATTCACCGTGACGGGCCTCACTATATCTACCCAGCCGTCAATGCTACATTCACTCAGGCCCGCTAGTGTGCAACCAGATTGCCCCTGTACCGCAGACGGGCCCGCATGGCTATATGAGTGTGAAATGCGCCAGGCCAGCCCATCTATGTTGGGGTCACCAGTTGAACTTGGAGGGCCCGCGGGTTTATCTCTCTGTTACCCGCGTCCGGCCTGCTCGTCGACAGCAAGCTTTCCGCTCCTATATGATGGGCCTGTACGTCTATAGCAGAGCGAACTGCGACAGGCCTCTTCGTCTATATCAGCGTCAACCACTTGCACATGGCAGGCCCACCTAGGTATGTGCTCGTGCACATCAGGGCTGCCTAATTATATTTTACCGGCCCCCGCGTCTCTAGCAGCGTCAACCCGACAGGGTTGCTCGTCTATAGCACGGTCTCCCAATTGAACATCGCGGGCCCGCGTATCTTTGCGAAGGCTATCCGTGTCTGGCCTAATCGTATGTATGGCCATTTCAAAATTCCATTGGACAAGCCCGCCCGTCTATGCAAGCGTCACCATAATCAGGCCTGCTTGTATACAGTAGCATTGCGAAAATAAATCTCGCTAGCCCGCGTGTCTCTAGCAGTGTCAACCGCGATGGGCCTGGCGGTCCATATCAAGGGTTGACCAATTGAGAATGGAGGGCCCGCATATCTACATGAGGATTACCCGCGTCCAGCCTGCTCGCGTACAGTGCGGCCGCCCAAATAGATGGGACGGGCCCGCGTGTCTAGAGCAATGTGAACACGACGGGCCTGTTTTTTTATAGTACTGCTATGCAATTCAACATTGCTGGACCGCTGATCCATATGAGGGCTAGCTCCGTCGGGCCTGCTTGTATATGGTAGGGCTATCCAGTTCACCATGACAGGCCTACCTGTCTCTATCTAGCTCTCAACATTACATTCACTCGGGCCCACTTGTGTCAAGTCAGCTCAATTATTCTATATGTGAACAGGCCCGCCCATTATTACTCCATTCTCAGATTCTCGGGCCCCCTCGATAATTCCGCTCAAGACCTCTCACTGGCCTGCTTCAGGCCCGCCCGTGTACATAGCGCAATTTGCAACCCGGGCTGAGCATGTCACACGTGAAAATGTGACTACATGGGCTCTAACAGAAATGATGCCGCAGTCGTACCAAGTCGGCGCTCCACTTTATAAATACACAATTTCACCTTTGGTTCACAGATATTAGTTTCTTATACCTACGTCTGCGAAGTTGAACGAACAAAAATAATATAGTGTCACCCGCCGAGGTCTGCCGAGGCGAAGTTTCAAATATGACCATCGCCGGACGCGACACGTTCATTCAGCACAATTGCGCATCGCAGCCTTCGTAGGGTGTGGTTGCTGGCAGTGGTAGGCCGTCGAGGACAGCAAATCTCTACGAGGGACCCAGAATATGAGGCCCGGATTCGGAGCTTGCTGTCAAGGACCTCGCTGTTGGGACTTACAAGACCATCAATATTAGTGCGACTGCGAAGGTGGCCCACCAGGTGAGCAATTATCCATTGGCTGAGATCTTGAGTGTAGCATTGTATCACAGGTTGCGCACCAGATGTTCAGCGATCGCATGATTGGTGTGCATAAGTCCCACCATCAACCCCGCAGAAAACTGTGTCTTCGACTACCCACTCATATCGAAAGAATGACCTCATCGCTCTCACCGGTGCCCTCTTGCTGCCAATGGATGGTACTGTTGCTGAGTTCATGAAGATGATCGAGGACCACCGTGTCGAACATCCTGCCCGAGCAAACGAGCCGCAGTTCACCGGACTCTTCAGCAATTCAAGAAAACGCACTGCTGCTGTTGCAAATCCCTCATCAGTAATAGAATTGGCAGCGCCGGCGCTGCTACATTCTCAGGCTTCCACGTTCCACCTCGACACATTACCCCTTGTTCCGAATTCACCAATCCACCACACACTGGATTTCCCCTCGTTGTCAAGTAGTGCCATGTCTTAAACTCATGATCCTTACACTCTGCATATCCCTTGATGCTCCACCTGCCATATAATGCCTACTCACACGATTATCCTGCTTACGATTTGGGGCAGCTCTCGTAGCCTAACCACTGACTTGAAAGAGCTGGGCGGAGTTTAAACCAAGTGGTGTGCCAATCTGTGACCGCCGGCTTGGGGGCGATTATCAGTATTACTCACTCAGGTACGCATCAATACATAGCGATAAGACTCGCCTGTTATTCACGCGATCCACCTGACCATTCAAATCTTCAATGACACTTGATAACGTTACCGCTTGACGGCACGTTCGTATGCCCATTCGAGAGCTGCGGTTGGAGGACAGGTCGGCGAAAAGGTAATAATTAAGGGGTCCTTCCGAAAAAGAAACGGGCGTAGCGCCTCCCCATTTCCAGTGGCAGCCCGCTCACATGGACCACTGGCATGCACAGCCGACAGACTGAAAGAAAATATAACAATGCATTAATACTGAACCGAATAACGCCCCCCTACTTCAGCGAAACACTTAGCCGACAGGACCACGGGACCGTCGGATAACAGCAGGACTGGCAGAAACACTCAAAAGAGTCATGGCAATCTTATAAAACTTGCTATTATCGAAATATACCTGTACATCTGGTCGTAACTTGAATATATTGAATAAAAAGTCGGGAATCGAGCCAAGTGTGACACTGATAACACACACTGATAACACTATCCAAGTCGATTGATAACATTACATTTATGCATCTACATTGCAGTGTACATCGGCGGCTGAAGACTACTGGTAGCTAAGGATGGCGTGAAACGTCTCTTTGTCTGCAAAGGAATTTATATAGAATTCTCCACCAAGCTCCAAACTATTGTCGCACGTCACGCCCTCTGGCACTCTGGAACTGAACTTGGGAATGAGCTGGACAACCTGGCGAACATTATCCAGCGGGACGATATCACCCAGATGCCGACCGTCATTTCGGAGTCGGCGTTGCATGATGAACATCTCTAGATCAGAGACAGGTGCAGCAACTCGGACACCATTGACTACTGTGAAATGAGCGTTAGCGAAGTTGAAGAATTCCACATACAGCAAAGGCGGGCAAGGGGGGTTGGTGATGGGCTGCAATATTGCCTGCACTTGGGCAACTAAGTAGCCTGCAAGCAAGTGAAAATAGGCATACAAATACAAGGGTGAATGCGTACGCTCGCTGTTTGCATCAGGCAAAAGTAGGTCACCGGTCTCATGAGAGAGAAGGACCGTGTTTGCGCGGCCAAAAGGCAAAGACCCACTGGGTGGTTCAGCTTGAATGGTCTGGGGTGGCGAGAACGTCGAGGGGTTTTGCGTAGAACGGAGTTGAATGCGAAAGTTTCGCCATGCATCTAGGGAAGAGAACAAGAGAGGGCAGTTAAATGGAGACAAGCGTCGACCATTTCGGCTGGTGTACGAGCGATTGGAGAAGAAGTCCCCCAGTGCAGGACATAGATCATTGATCCCAAGGAGTTTCGAAGCACCATCAATAGACAGTTTGGGAAAATGAGGGTGGAGGGTGATGAGGAGCGCACGGCTGTTGTCTGGAGAAATAGAGGAACGTGGGTTCTCAAAAAGCGACTTGTTTGGTCGTGAAACGATTCTGGATTGCTCAATAAATGAGGCAGGTGGGTTCCATGATAACTGGGGGTCATAAAGATGGATCTGCTCGTCCTCGTGCGCAATCGCCTCAATCAAGGCCGAACGAGCTGTTCGAAAAGTTGTACAAAGACGGAAAAATCGCTGCTTTTCTTGGCGATCGAGGAAGCGACAACATTGTTCGTGAAAGTTGCGGTGATTCGAGCGACAGTAAGGGTTTTTGGCATGCGTAATGTGACACCTCTCTGTGATGTCACTAGTCCATTGGTAGGGGGCACCCATCGCACGTGTACTCCGTACAATATGGTGGGCTAATTCGAGCTTTGGGATGTGGAAGTGGTTGAAAGGACCGTTCTTTCCTCGGCGACCTCCGGCGGCCAGGATACTTGCTTTATAGTGGTGGAATTCGCGGAGCGCTTCACCAAGGGAGTGTAATGTTTCCTCGTCATGGAATACACGCTGGGCAAGGAAAATGAATTCGGTAATGGAACGGAGTGTGCGGAGGACATCCGTATCAACTGCACCTGCAGTGACGGCAGCCAGCACCTTCTCGATATCCCTATGCTCCTTTCCCCCAGTTTGTTTCAATGTGGTAATACCTTTTGGCCATTGACGTGTCCCTGTGCGTGGTTGGAGGACGGAGAGACGGCGATCGAGCTCTGCATCGCTTATCATGTTTCTCACCCATGTCACGCAGTGATCAAAAAAAAACTTGTGCCACTGGTGGAGAGCATTGGGTGTGAGAAACAGGGATGGGCAGGCATCACCCCAATCCGACCAAAATGGGAAGATGACACCATTGAGACGGAGGGCTAGACAGACTTTATGGAAGGCCGCGATGTTACTTGGATCACATTCTCTACATGCCTCTCTGATAGCCTCAAGAGTGCATTCTCGAAGACGAGGGGGACAGGGGACAGGGTCGCCAAACTGTTCGGCGGTGGCAGTGGAAATGGGGGAGTTTCTGGATGATACGCCGGTGATCAAGAGTTGCTCTGGGTAATCGGCGATCCAAGAGACAAGCGGAGTGTGGATGAGTCGAAGGTTGCCTGTCGGATCGGACATGACTTCACCGTTCCTTTCTGCCTTCTTCAAGTTTTGCATCACGATGGAAATTGCAAAATGGTATACTCGTGCAGATAGGATCGATCGAACAGCAGGTGAGACGTCCAGGAACTTCGGAATCGGAAGGTATGCAGCCAATGCAAACGCATGAGATGTGGCTTTCATTCGGACGTTGGCGTGAATGTTGGCAAGCGACAAGTAGAGCGGGTGCATCTCTTTGTCACCTGATCCTTTCGTCAACGGTGTCTTATCGGAGGCTCCTATCATGCCAACAAAGCCATGGCTGGGAGGTAGTTTAGTCTTACTGAGAAGTAAGCTCCTCGTATCCAAGATGTAGATTTCTTATCATACCTGTATATCCCATGCTTGTTGAGCGCTCATGAATTCGCCATAGATGCGGTGTTGACCATTTTGGGTTTGCTCATATTCACGATAGGGATCAAAGTCCATGCAAGACGCGAATACTGGGTTGCTGAAGAGGTGCTTGACAACTTCGAGTCCATCTCGCCAATAGAGCATAATAGGCTCTTGTGTGCGGTAAGGTCCAACCTTGATCTCTTGAAAGTGCCAACGTGGCATATCCGGCAGGGATTCGATACGTGTGCGCAGCTCCTTTGCTGTATGAAATGAGAGGGGATCTCGTTTATTCTATAGATTTGTTAATGTCTACTCCTGCAGTAGTCAAATACACATACCCGGTCCAGCCGCAAGTATTCATCAATCTCCCTCTGGGAAAGCGTCCCCGTTGAGAGCCAATCAGCAACTTCCCATTCACTCTTGGATGCGAAAGGGTAGTAGAGATTTTCTGTGTCACGGATATGTGCGAATTCATCTCGATCCATACGATGGAAAAGGTTCTCACCCCCAGGGTGAGTCTTGCTCTGATTTGGGTGATACTCTCGAGTGCGATGGAACAGGGTTGAATGAGAGGAGGAAGGTGACTGACGACCATGTCTGGAATCATCAAATGAATCACCACATTCCTCATCCACTGGCATGCCATCAAGACCGAGGCGTTCGAGGTCAGTGGTGAGTTCATCATCATCTGCCGGAATGGTCAAACCATGATCCACAAAATCCGATGACTGTAACTGACCATAGCGTGTATTATCGTCGTGTTCACCATCAGAATCCAACTCGACGCTGGCAGGCTCCCAGTGAGCGAATGTCCTGCAAGCACAATCTGACGACAAGTGTTGGATTACCGCTTCTGCACAGGGAAAACGAGCTGAACAGTTGGGGCATGGGATGCATGTCGATGCCTGAGGAGAAGCCATCCTGCAGAGGTGGGCTGTGTACTGCAGCTGGGGTGGTTTCACTGCACTGCGAACGGTGTATGAGGTGAGGCACCGCTGACTTCCGTGCGCCGCTCCCACGCTTGAACCACATGGCAGTCCTTGTTTCAAACCTGCCAACCCACCTACAACGGTCTTCCATGCCAATGGCACCAATGAAGCTCCAATCAAGTCTTTTGATAACCCCACCATCGTCGAAAGAAACATTTCCCAGCCCTAGCTTGTCCAAGCCCAAGGGGGGGGCCCAGCCCGATGGGTATTCAGATCCCCCACCAACTTCCTCACCACCTACCTCAAACGAGCTGCAACCTCGAAAGCGAACCCATCTTGATTTCGTGCTGCCTTCAGACGGAATAGCAGACTTATCCTCACCTCGCAAAAAGGTTAAAAGGGTATTAACCACAGTGAGAATATTGTTGTTGATGTGGGCACCATCTTGAGTTGTGCGGTTCAGGAATCTGCAACAGCACCGCAAGAGGTGGAGAGGATTCATGCTCTTCGCATGTTACAACTTGCGAGAGCAAGCCGGGATGCCTTCGCGGCACACCTACGGTACCATCGCCTGCGCACCAAGGAGCTTGACATCATGCGCACTATTGCCACAGACCAATGCGATCAGGCTGAAATCTCCCTGAAGAAGGCAGATTGGCAAATTGGCGAGATCAAATACATTCTTGATCGTGATGGGATAGGTCTGCTTGAAGAACGTATTTCTTTGTTTGGGCCAAGTGGGAGAGAGCCTGCTGGTAGCGACCACGACGCAAACGAGACTTCAGATATTTCTGCCTCGAGTTCTTGTAGCGATGACTAGGACTCTTAATTTTTTATTGACCTTATGTGTTATCATTCACCATATGTACAGCGTATTATCAGAATATCGTTTGAGTTCTCAAACATTAGAGTATACAAAGGATACAAAGAGTCTACATCAGCAAAATGACCCTCACCATTAGCCGAGGCCACAGAAACCTAGCCGAGACACAGTCTGTCCTGTTCTGGGATAGGTTGTAGGGGTCTAGCCGGACATGGATAAATAGATGAGCTAATCTCAGCAAAGCGGAGTAAATGGTCTGCCGTCACACATTCTGGGTCAGTCTGTCCTAGACTGCTGACAATCTAGTCCACCAAGTTGGTGGTCACAGATTATATCACGAATTGTCTCACACCACTTCAAGGGTTCTGCGTAGATTAGGCT
>QGOI01003480.1:0-13910 GCA_003313885.1 Boletus sp. MG55
ACACCGAGACCGCCTGCGTTGGAGATGGCGGCAACGAGCGGAGGCTTGCCAACCCTATGAAGTACACCTAGAATGGTCCCCATAGAATTATGTGAACATGGGATCCTCATACCATTGCATTCCCCCTTGGACGACTGGTCTGGGAGCGTGAACGATGGTAAGTACACGCACAATAGCCGAACTGCGTACGTACATCCGTATGTGCAGGAGCTCAGTGAGGAGTGTGGTTATCATCTTCACTGACAGGGAGACGGAACGGGCGGTTTCAACTTTGGCGGCAATACATACAACTCTGATGGGCCGACAACCAACATCACAACGGCATGTGATATGCCACTTCCGGCTATCACATTATGTAAACAAGGGGCCGGTGGTGCCGTCTGAACACCGTCGGCGAGTCCGAAACGAAATTTGTGCCCAGACAAGAGTGGCCGCGCTACGAACGCCTCCAGGTTCCAGCGGCCCGCCCGGGGTCTCGTCGAAGGCCACTCACTCACCCGTTTCCAAGTGCAGCAGGCTCTTCGATTGTCCTTCAACTTAACTTTTTCTTTTGCACACGAATCATCCGCGTGCGACCGGAGGTGCTTGTGAGTGCATGTTCGAGAGGTTCAAGTTGTTGAGTATCCGGGCTGCCACTGATCCGATGCATTCGGAGATTTGTCCTCTTGCTCTCCTTCACAAACTGAATCGTCCAGGGAAATTCGACGCTGACTCCATAACTTTGTTCCGCAGCAAAGTTCGTAATTGAGTCGAATCATAGCGGTTCGCAGAAATGTCGGAGCCGTACTCACGGATGACGTGGCTTGTCGGCCCATACTACGAAAACAAATATAAGTGCTTTACAAGGGCCAATGATGTGCTAGTCGCTAGCACGCCATGGATCCACTCCCCAATACGAAGGGAATACCTTCTCTCGATCCCAGTCTTTATGCACTAGACACGGAATCCTTAGCGTTCTTCAAGTCGGCCACTGGCATCCATGATAACGATGAACTTGAGGAGCATATTTTAATTGTCCAAGCGTATGCTGTATGTGCTCCAGGCAGACTATTCCCAAGAATATCTCTTGATACCGAGCTTTCTTTCCAGGTAGCCCCTTACCCTTGTATCCGTTCGTTCAACTTCACAAAGTAGGCTCGTCGTCATACTGGGTCGGTGGTCGATGTCTCATGTACCCGCAAGGCTCAAGATATCCAAAATGCCCGCTTACAAGGATGTTCTGAAGCTGGGTCAAGAACGCGAAGGAGCTTTACTCCTTGATATTGGATGTTGTTGTATGTCCTCGCGTCACTTACATATGTGAAGGTGCTGCACGTCGGCTTTCCAGTTGGCAACGACGCACGCAAAGCTGCATTGGATGGCTTCCCTGCCGAACAAATTGTCGCGTCGGATCTGAGACGAGGTGAGATGAGCTTTGCTCTGGTGGTCTAGCTTCTGACACTCGATCTGCGAACCATGGCCAGAATTCTGGGATCTCGGACACGTACTCTTCCGTTCCAGTTCCAAGTCATTTCCAGCACTATTTGTGCCAGGAGATGCCCTCGACCCAGCTTTCCTATCTCCTTTCACGAACGGATCTGAACCTTCCACGGAGCTAGACTTGCTGAACGTCAGCACACTGAAAGATCTTCGTGGACATGTTTCAGCCATTTGGGCTGCTTCATTCTTCCATGTCAGTCTCACATTATCCATGATTGGACTCACAAACGACTGAAACCCATTCTTTGAAGCTTTTTTCAGAGAGAGATCAGCGTCAACTCGCACATGCCTTGGGATCTCTTTTGTCTCCCAAGAGTGGCAGCATCATATTTGGCGCTCATATAGCGTTACCCAAGAAGGGCGTTCTCACTGACAAGATCTCTGACAAGGACGTTAGAATGTTTTGCCACGATCCGGATTCTTGGAAAGAAATGTGGGTTGGGCCGCCGACTGCTCCGAGCACTGGTGTCCATCCTATGGATAACGTAGGTGGTCTTGATGCGGCAGTCTTCTCTCCTGACAGCGTGAGACTCGAATTGAAGTTAATACCAGTGAAATCTCCGGCTGGGGAGGCGTTATGGTTCCTTGTATGGAGTATCACAAAGGTATGATACTTGGGCTCTTGATCAGAGAAGTTGAAGCGGATAAACATTGAGTATGTTAAGTTTCTTGTTTCTTGTCGTAGCACTGCCATTTAAATTTCACTTTGCAATTCCTAGAGTCACATTCATCGAATCTGCTAAGTTTGCATCAACCGTGTCATAATGTTGGCAGGAGGGGAAGGGACGTGCTGTTGGCAAGGGTACTGTAAGCCTACCGCTTACCTAGTTACCTATAACTAGCATACACCGCTCGGGATATTGAATGGTTAGCATTCAGTATCACTGCCTTTTGGCGTAATGGTCTACTAAGCGGCGGGCGGTCGCGACTGCTTACAGGTACTTGTCGAAAGTCGGCGAGAACACATTCCTGGACGGAATCTCACCAAACTTTTTGGGAAGCAACCCATACGCGCATGGCACGGCAGTTATACTAGTGACTTACCATGTGGTACATACTTACCAACGACAGCCAGGGCACCTCTAAGACGGAGTGCCCACGTGAACTCCAACTTGTTGGTTAGACGTTTCATCCACAACTTCTTGCGTTCAGCTGGCAGCCAGCCTGAGGATAGTCGGTTTGCCGGCCCACAATCACCGTTCCCATAGCCAGCATCGCGTACTGCCATCGGTCGGAACTCAGGTCTGCCTAGATGAAGAGGTGGTTGATCAATCGATCATGAAGCAACGGTGCGTGACCGTAATGGCCATTCGTCACTCTTCCGGTAATTGTTCAACCCGTTGATCAAAGTAACATCTGTTTACTCTGCTCCGGCTATAGCTGAATGCACTGCGGGATACGGTTGCGGTGGATAACGAACCACTGGCAGGTCACAATCAGTGGTAGAAAGACGTGTCAAAGCGTACTAAGCGTGGTGCTACATCGATGAAAATGCCTCGTTGAAGAACATTTCTGACAGGTGACACAATCGGAGACATGCACATCATGTACAGAGACTTTCATCATGTTCCTGGACTAAGTTGAGGTGAAAACCAACCACCGCCACAGCAATGATGACTGCGTCACTCGACGCCTGAACCCGGAGGTTGAAAGTCTCGATCATTAAACCTCCGCGGGCGCGTTACCTATGCAATCTGAGGATGATTGCCAGGTGATGACTGGTCGTTACCAGGGTCTCGGCTAAGTCCACAACTGATGTGATTAATGACCTCAGAGTATGCTCGCAGTAGGACAAGGATTGACGAGGTTCGTCTGCATCTTCTGCCTTGAGAGAGCGATGTACCTTACCCACTTCTTCTGATCCTTTGTTCTACTTCTTATCCGGGCTCCTGCCGAAGCCCATGCAGTGACTTGAGGTGCGATGACAGTTTAGTATGACCGTTGTCCAACCTAGGTTTCGGTGTTACACTAAGTCTGAACTTTATTTAGCGGACGGACGTCCGACTGCTCGTCAAAGATTATCCATCGATTAGGATATGTTGGATTGCTTCATGTTTCCGATCCGTCCCGAAGACATGTCTTCGGCTCGTTAGTATAACACACTGTACCTTCACTGACATTGTTCATACCCACAACCTCTGTCTCCATGGAAAGTCTACCACTCACATTCTTTTGTCTTTCATTATTTTTTAGGCTCGTTCTGAGTCTTTCTCCGACTTATCTGGCATGCCAGCTTAAGAAACCCGCCGGAGAATCACCCCTCACAGGATGTCCTAAGGGAACCCTTTATGTTTCGCCCGCTGATACGGGTGCAGATTTTTTCAGCATCCAGGAGACGATTGATTCCCTGTGAGCTCTACTATCCTAATCTCCTGGAAGCACACTGACGTGTAATAGCCCTTCAGAGGGTCATGCTGTTATTCTTATTGGCGAAGGACAGTATTTCGAGATGGTGAATGTGACACGTTCTGCACCTCTTACACTATTAGTGAGTCAATCTACAAAGTGCATTACGGAGGCTAACACATTGCTCAGGGTCAGCTAGACCCTTCCACCGCCTCTATCCGAGCCGGGAATGCTTCCCAGCGCAACCTTGTGCAAATCTGGAATAACTTATATGTCGGCGAAAATGGCTTAACAGACGAGGAAACCGCAACACTGACTGTGGCTCCTCCCTGTGGCTATTCCTTTGGAAACGTTGATTTCAAAGCTTACAACATCAACTTCGAAAATCGTGCTGTTCGTCTCCCTTGCTTGAACAGAGAATCCTACAGCCATTGAGTTCCTTGTAGGCCAATTACCCAATCGGTCAAGCACTCGTGACTTCTATCATGTACGCCAACGCATCATTCTACGGGTGCACTTTTGCAAGTTGGCAGGATACGTGGTATACCGGGCCAGGAGCCAACACGTATGTTGTAGAGAGCATCATTTTTGGTCAAACCGACTGTCGGATTTTCCTCCCATGCCATTTCTAATATTCTGATGATTCTCGCCAGATCTATTTGGGTTTGGAACAGCGTAGGCTTTGTGTTGTTTGTGTCCCAGAGTTATGACAGTTCATTCTTCTTACAGTTGGTTCCAATCAGTAACCCTCGCAAACCGTGCATGTGGAGGTGGTATTACTGCATGGTGGGGGATTCCTGGTACAGGAGGCGGCGTATTCATCGCCGACTCACGCATCATTCGTGTAAGTCCGGAGTGTTTTTGTTGCGTACCTGATGTCTGATATCTTGCCACAGTCACCGGATGCAGATGCAGCCACCGTGACCACCGAAAGCTGCTACCTTGGTAACCGACAATCATTTCGAAGGTAACTTGACTGATACTTCCTCAGGACGCCCGTGGAATCAGCATGCGGTTGCCGTCTTCCTCAGAAACTATATGGATGACAGTATTCATCCCGCCGGATTCACTCCGTGGGGTGGAGAGTAAGTGGTTTCAGTTACTTGCGCCTTGCACCCGTTGTAATTTAATTTGCATGTGCGTCACGACAGAACCACAGTTCCCGACACAACTTACTACGCTGAGTTTAAATCACATGGTAGATACTCTACCAATCTGTGTGATCACTCGCGCTAAGCACGATATAGGTCCAGGAGGCAATACGTCCGCTCGGGTTCCACAAGATCAAATCCTTGCTTGGGAGGAAGCGCACAATCATACGCTCAAGGAGGTGTTCTGCGGCGCCCCAAAATGGATTGACTTTAGATACCAGCACTGAATATTTTGGATGCCTCTCAGTTACTTAGTACCTAGATGATGTATCACGCATACTAGGGGTCAGAGATGTACTGGATGCACGTGACCGCGACGCGTGTTGGAGTTTCGTGTTCGCTCGCTTGTCTTGTTCCCAGCCTCACCGTAACTGCGAGACGTTTGCGCTGCTCAGACCAGAGACATGACCTCGATCGGAGCCGTCATCAAGCAAATTGCTGCGCTTGAAATATCCTCGAAGAAGCAGGCCAATCCACCGCCGACTCGGCCAACGCACTCGAAACAGCCAAGTCAAACAAACGTCGCAAAACTCGCCACCAAATATGCTCCTCCGCATCCCATCCCAAAGCCTACCCAACCATCCGCTCTCCGAAATCAGACGAACACAGAGAACAGAACCACCACGCCACCGCCCCCGACCAAGCCCGTCGCCAAACAGCCCACCGTCGACATCGGAAAGTATGACGGTGGGTTCGAGATAGATAACGAGAAAAGAGGCGAGAAAGTATTCGGAGAAGCCGCCGAAGACTTGGCACTCGACTCGAGCGTCTCGAGGTACATCGCATTGTTGTGCTGCTGTCCTCGATCGTGACATCCCTGCAGAACGCAACCCACCCGCGAATGGAACCTGAACTCGTTTGACATCGGCCGCCCCCTCGGAAAGGGCAAATTTGGTCGCGTATACATGGTCCGCACTAAAGTCGAACCCCACTACATCGTTGCGCTCAAGTGCCTGTACAAATCCGAAATCGTCCAGTCTCGCGTCGAGAAGCAAATCCGTCGAGAAATAGAAATTCAACAGAACCTTCGTCATCCAAATGTCTTGCGTTTATATGGTTATTTCCACGACGAGAAGCGTATCTTCCTCATGCTCGAATTTGCTGGCAAAGGCGAACTGTACAAGCAACTGAGCAAACATGGGAGCTTCTCTGAGAAGCGCAGCTCGAGATATATCGACCAAATGGCAGACGCACTACAGTATTTGCACTCGAAACACGTTATCCACAGAGATATCAAGCCGGAGAATCTCTTGCTAGGTATCAATGGCGAGCTCAAGATTGGTGATTTCGGGTGGAGCGTGCATGCACCGAGCAACCGGCGAATGACACTCTGTGGTACATTAGACTACCTTCCCCCAGAGATGGTGGAAGGGAAAGAACATAACGAAAAAGTGGACTACTGGGCGCTCGGAGTGCTCACCTATGAATTCATGGTCGGAAACCCACCCTTCGAAGACAGGAACAGTGTGAATGGTTAGTGCATCGGCCCCAGTCATGCATGTCAAGGCTCATCTTGATGCAGCCACATATCGACGAATAGCAAAGGTCGATCTTCGCATACCTTCCCATGTTTCGCCCGAAGCGAGAGACCTCATCTCTAAGGTAGGCTGCCCCTCCCTTCCGTGCATCCAACCCTGGCATGCTGACCCTGCCTCGCAGCTCCTGAAATATAATCCGGAAGAACGGATTCCATTGGTGGAAGTTTCCCGGCATCCTTGGATCGTCAAATACCGTCCAAAAGGGACTTCACGAGGTGGGAGCGAGGCATAGATCCTTTTTGGAAATCCCTGAACGGACCGACAAGTGTTTCATCATCTATAGTCGTATGTACCCATCTGCATGTACTGACTGTCACTCTGGCGTTCGATGTACCATGCTATGTCGAAAAATTGACGACTGAATATGAATCCCTACGTAATCTGCAGGATCAATTCGCCCATATGCCGCTTAGGCACAAAGAAAAGTATCTGTCCAGCAACCATCCAGCATTTCAGGAAAATCGTCTTATAATATCAAGGGCAAGAGCGCCTTTGGTATTAAGGTCATTTGTTCCGTGGTCTAATTCGGGATGAATGACAGGAAAGTAATATCGTCTACCTACCCTGCCGCGGTCACTGTTCCCAAGAAATCCTTAGACAACGCATCTCGAGAGTAACCAGAATTACCGTACATTAGTATATCATCGAAGCCATATCTGCCCGCATGCGGTTGTAGTCAAGGAGACCCTCAATTGGTCCAAGTGCTGCGATTGCGATCTATCCGAAGCTAATCAATATCCACGTATCACAAGAATGTGCGGGACACTGAACGTACATCCTTGTCCCAGAGATATTTCTGGGCAACGCGCCTGATTTCTTCGGGAGTAACAGCATCGACAGCATTCTCGATCTGCTTAGGTGTCATACGACGACCAGTGGTGACCAACTGTCGGCCAATGTCTTCAGCAATAGCGGTGGTTCCGTCCAGGCTCAGAAGAAGGCCTGCTTTGAGTTGACTTTTAGCACGCTCGACCTCAACGTCGGTAGGCGCCATAGACATGCGTGTCCATTCCTTGAGTGTGAAATGGGCCATGTCGTCAAGATTCATGAGGTTTTCTGACACCAGGTAGATGCCCCAGAGACCGGTATCCGAGTAAGATGTGGAGAAAGACATGAAGCTGTTGGCGAGATTGTTTGAAGATATGATATGGGACAGCCGGGAAGACAGCAGAGGAGATGCACCCAAGGAACGGTCCCAGTTACCCATAATTGATTGCATCGCCAACATGGGGAAATAATCAGGGGAACTCCAACCCACGCCCTCAACGGCGATAGCAACATGGGCGGATGGGAGTTCATCGTCGCGGATACGAACTTCCGAGCCAATGAAATCAGTGCGAGGGTGGGCAAGACGTCCAAGAGGTATAGGATTGGGAGAGACAGGGAGGGAAGAGAAGTGTTTTTCGGCGAGTTTTACAAGCTCCTGATGGTCAACGCCGCCTGCGCCAACCAGAACCATGCGATCAGCAGTGTAATTGGTCTGGATGTAATTCGCAAGATCATCACGCTTAATGGACAATATATTGGCCTTGGGGCCAAGAATTGTCCAGCCAAGGGGTTGACCTACGGGCTGTTGGCAATAGCATGATGGAGAAGAGTGACAATATACCTTGAAATGCGACGGAATGCAGATGGTCGAAGACAACTTCTTCAAGTTGCTTGTCAACTTCCTGTTGCTCGCGGAGGATGACATCTCGCTCGCGCTCGACCGCAGCATTCTCAAGCTTCGAGTTTTGAAGTATGTCACTGATGATTTCGACGGCGACTGGGACGTCCTTGCGGAAGCTCTTGGCATAGTAAACGGTTTGTTCACGTGAGGTATACGCGTTCAGGTGTGCACCAAGATTTTCTACTTCCAACTCGAGCGCGTGTTGGTTCCTGTGACTTGTTCCCTTAAAAGCCATATGTTCTAAAAAGTGTGCTGTCCCATTCGTTTTGTCGGTCTCTGCGCGAGAGCCTGCGTCTAGCCAGACGCCGACAGTGGCTGTCTGTGCATGTGGATGAGACTCTGTTGCGACGGTCAAACCATTCGGCAGCGTGGTCGTCTCGGTGATGGGTGCTGGGATGTTGACAGCCGTTGCAAACGACCGCAAGGGCCGCTGGGCGTTGTGTCAATAATCAAGGTGGTCAACGAGGGCGGTGAACTCACAGGGTGACGAGCTACGCTGCGGAGGGTGCGACTCAACGACGCCGACAATGTTCGGGAGACCATTCGGGAAAAAAGGTGAGGTGTGCTGTGCGCTCTCTGCCCCACCAAAAGGTCGGGTGTTCTCGGTCAACGGACATCGCCGATTTTTCCTTCTCCGACTTGATCACGTGGTACTTATTATTCATCTACTTCTCGTCACGGTCTAGGATGCGTACACGCTGTTCATACCCATGACAATCCTGTACGTGCCCCGGGAACGACACACTTCCAAGGCCCTTGTGCGCCACGTGAGAGTGTAAATCCATTTTCAGATGCTGCGAGGAAAGCGTTCGAAACAACCGAGTGATCACTACTTGTTGCTAAGCCGTCTGCATTAAGCTCATCTCTGAAACTTGCGGGGGTCATCCGAGTCTCTGGCGCGACGAATAGCGAGATATTGGGAATTGTTTCTGGAATGTATCTCGGGGAATCCGGTACGGGTTCATTGGGCAAGTCATATAGCTGCCGACAAAGCCACAAGTCAATGATAATGCTGCCGACAGAGTGATCAACTCACGCGGACGATAGAACCTTCTCCGGGTGCTGAAGCACTGTCGAGAGCGATAGCTCCACGTGACGGGTCACCTGCATTGATGCGGTGAAGCTGGGAAACCTGGATGGTACAACAGAATGAAATATTTCGGACAGACAACGTTGTTATTCGGCGATAGACAAGGATGAAAGACGGAAATGGGTATCACGTACCTGTTGACTAGAAGGATCTATGACACCGACATAAAACTCATCCTCTTTACCCACACATGTGTGTGAGGAGGAAAGGTCATGTTTTTGGATAGCGCTGAGCAATAATTGAGTGGGATTCCCACCATCTAGTGACAGAATCAAGTTCCCTTCAGAACTAACAGCGAAGATAATGTGAGTGACACAAATGGAACAAATGGAAAATTATCAGATCAGTATCAGACAGAGCAGAAGAGCTAGACACCTCGTAACGGTCAGATTGGCGCTTAGCGTGACTAGCGGAGGGAGGGAAAGCTCGACCACAAGTGGAGGTGAACAGGTGGAGGTGCTGAACGCGAACCCAACGGCCCCATTAGATAAAATCGACCCGTTGTGGAAGAGCGTAACTGGACGGCCGGTAATGAAAGGAGTAGACGAGGCGATGAGAGAGAGCTGTATACCATCAAAGAATATACCAGTTGTGTACAAGGATGTAAGGCGGAAAATGGGGTAACAGATATCGCGATATTACATACCTTGTTCGCTTGCGGAAACGCACCCTCTAATACAGTCGCAAGCCCTTCTGGTGCCTTGTCGGAGAAGTAGAGAATATTATCTACGGCTAATGGGCTGACAGACTGAAATTTGCAACGGAATGTTGTTAAGAAGGAGAAAACATACTCGAGATTTCGCAATGTATCAGGCAGCGCCTCTGAGCCTAGGCTATTTCCATGTCTTGACACCAAGCTTGCGGTGCGATCCCAGACGTCTTCCCAGTTAACCTTACCGTCAGACTCAGAAAAATCACTGAAAATTCGCATTTGTGAGTCCTCTGAATTGACTCGATTTGCTTCATTCGCATGCTCGGTTCTCTGTCGGGCAGCATGCCACCTCCCGACCTGTGCCTCTGCACGGCCCGAGATCGTGGAACGGAAGGACACCGCGTTTACGAACGCGTACGCGAGAGAGCACGAATTTGGTCCACCGCGTATCCTTGGGTCAAAATATTGGAAAGGTAGTGGTGCGGATATGCAGCCGACATGCTCAGGATAGAGCTGGGTGAGGGTGGATGTGATATCAGACAGAATCTCTGGGGGAGTTGTCGACGAAGGAGCAAGTGCGAAAAGTAGTATTGGGTTTGGTGAGGACGGTTCGTGTCTTCTCTCCGAGAGTGACTGGCGGAGGATGTTGAGCAGTGAGCGCGCGGATCGAGAATTGTAAGTGACCGCGGTGGAAATTTGCGAAGCCATCCGTGAATCGACCACTGGCGTATCGACGTTTATGGAGAAAAACCTTGATCGACACCTGTCTCCGGCGTTGTCTACTCGTACTCAAAGACGAGACAGTCTCGCCGTCGATGCACGCTTGACAGTCTTTGACGGCCAATTCATCAACTCGGCTCTGGCCAAATAGTACGACCGCCACTGGTCGGTTAGAGTTTGAAGTGGCACTTCATTCAAGTCCCTTGATCAGAGACATACCGCTCCGACGCGCTGGTTCTCGAGTTGGATTGGTACGCACAAATGACCATGTCGACTAGTATCGTTGAAAGACTCCTCGCCGAAGTTCTACTCTTTGCAGCTTTAAAACCCTACCGACGCTGAAGCGCCATTGTCACAGGTTCCCTTATCATTTTCTGCGGCCGCACGAACTCACAGGCTCAGCGTGCGTGAACGTTGCGGCGAGCACCTTCAAGCCAGCCTAGGCATGCTCTGCAATGAAACTTGTTAATCGAAGCCTACAAACCGTCTGACCTCTAGTATTTCCACCATAACATCTGCACCAGCGCCAAAGAACAATGGAGTATACAAAATGAACTGCTGGCGACAAAAGGTGCTGCAACATTGCATGGGACCAGGAGAAAATACCACTTATATAGTTGACAGCCTGCTCTAGGTATATAACAATATCATTCCATTACCGTGTTAAGGGTTGACGACGTGTTAAAGTCCAATCTTTGTCTTGAGCCCTTCCGATAGTGGACCAGCTGGTTCGGCCCGGGACTGTAGGATCTGTGGGTCATTGATTGCCACATTTCAAAGGTGCGTCGGTCAAATGGGACTCATGAAAGCGACTGCTCCAAGGTAGACCCATATTGGACAGTCAGTAACCCTAACGATACTGCCATTTCGATGACCTTCTTGACAGTGGAAGCAGAGACTGCGCGCTTGGTTGTGTTCGCTGTTGGCGCAGGGGATGTTATTGGCTGGCCAATGTCCAGTGCTGCCCGAATAATATTCGTCAATTCGTGCGATTGTTTTGCAGAAGATGATGGTTAACCCATCGAAGAATTATAAACTGGTATAGAGGGATAGGTGGTGGGATCCACGATCCCCTGTTCACAGACCTCTTTTCTGAATTCCATCTGGACACCTCGGCTCCGTCGCTGTCAAGATGTCAGCAAATTATGGGCTGTTCGTTTGCCTATTTACTCGCAGAATGGATGTGATCAACAAGCGGAAATAATAAACAAAAGCCTTGCTGGGCCGTCAACGGAACGCTAGTGATAGCTGAAGAATACAGAAAAGACCAACAGAAAGCGGACTGTGAGCAGATCATCACCATGGACTTACTGGCCAGTACCTGTGAACCGAACGAAATAGAACAAGCTGCCGCGTAAGGAGTAAAGGGTAGGCATTCATACGCCCTGGAAATTTCAAACAAGGTGTGTAGACGAGACGAGATGCAATCATACTCTCAGTCCACTCGCACTAGCAGGAAGGAATGCATCAAGAACTTGTAGGCTTTGTGTCAACAACCCAGATATGTATGGTAAATCACAGGTTCCTGATGAGTTAGGATCATTGATAGTAATTGGGAACAATGGGAAGGTTGGAAACCGTCGTGGTCGTTGATCAGCAGGATCAAAGTACCTAGCCGGTGAGTTGATGGCAGATCCGGCAGATCCTGGACGCCTCGGTGCCACTGATCATGATAACTAGCCAACCGAACCGTTGTTTGTCGAGAGGCCTTACATAAGACGAATCCCGAGATCCCTCCCCGTTCCGTTCCCTCGTTCAATCCTACTTATCTTGATTCCAGTTTCCTCGGAGGTAGTCTATGTGGTGATAGGGGAACCGGGTCGATGAACCCACTTGGCAAGCACAGTCTGCCTCCCATCTCCGAAGATAAGTTGTATACGCCATCGCAGAGGTGGGCTAGGGATTGGTATCGGGTGTGGTTTCGATCCTGCAAAAGCTCTCGTCAGGAGGTAACACTACCCCGACTGCTGCCCTTCCAGGACTATTTATGGAACTATCAACTAGGCACTGCAGTGGGAGTGTAGCAGGGACCTATTCGAGATATGGAAACGGTGACCTATATATGTGCGCAAGGTGTATGAGCAGTGACCTGCGTGAGATGACCAACCGCACGGCTGGTGGCTACATGGGTTGGGTGAAGTAGTGTGGGGCCAGAGCTTCGGCACAGGTCGACACGAAATAAGTGTTAAACTTACTACAGTACCTGTTCGAAATGGAAGAGGTTTGCATCGATACGCTCGGGAAATGAGGTGTGTAAACACAACCTGTTATAAGTAGTCATGCGCCGAATCAGCATTTTGAAACAACTCGCAGCGCTCTCGGACCCGCGGAGAACGTAAGCCTTGTGATCACCCCATCAACCCAGTGCGCGGTTGTTTGAAAATCATACGTTACTGATGAGTCGGAATCATTGATGGTAAATATGAAATTGGAAACCTTCTCGTCGCACAGTGTGAAGTATTAATCTAGCACCAGGGCGGGTACGAACCTGAACGCGGGTCAACGCAAGATACTTGAAAGGTTGATGCTCGGTCAGTGACCCTAAGAACAGTGAGCGCTACCCAAGGCGGGAAGGATCGGAGTCTAAGTGGAGTTGAAGGCCTTCGACTGTTTCAGTTCGCCACTGGCAGATCCTGAATCCCCCGGTGGTCGAGCAGTTGATGACATCACTGTCAACCAACAAACGGATCATGTCCAGTGGGAGGCCTTACATAAGAGAAATTCCGGGACTCCAACTTTCCATAACTGTAACTGTCACTTGAAAACTCCTTGTGGTGCACGAGAATGGCAAATTTAATGCATGTTCTGCTTGCCACGTTTCATCGTGCGCCGATCGGTACCTGTTTGCCTGTGATCCGACCAAATCTGGTAAAGGTCCAAGTTTAGGTTGCATCAATGAAATTCGGTGGTATATGTCGGGTATCTAAGGATGTGAAGGACTTAGTAGTTAGAGATTTGTTCACTACGGTCCGGGGCATAACCGAATCTAGCCGGTTGTTGCGTTATGCAGACTCTCCCCTCAGCTGAGATGGGCCAGTCGTTTCCTTAACTGCGAGCGTGTTCGCGCCACCTCATCGTGCGCGTCAACGATGTGCTCATACGGCAGGGGAACCTCGCGCGTGACGCGGTAAAGATTCATATTATTAAGGTGTTTGTTCTCGAGTCGAACTGAAACAGTCGAACACTTATTACAGTCTTAATCATGAAGGAAAGGGAAACGACGTACAAAAGTTCCACTGCACCCTCCGTAACATTTCCAACAAGC
>QGOI01003483.1:0-12193 GCA_003313885.1 Boletus sp. MG55
CTGTTGATGTGTCGTAGTGTCCCATAATAAGACCGACGAATTAGCAGAGGCTGCGATGAAGGTGTCATTGCTTGCCAGTGCAATGCACCTGGGCTTGTTGCTGCTATGAATGGGCCATTTCGAGAGCGTCGTCCTGGTGGACACGTCGAGACAGTAGATGTTCCAGTCGCGAGATAAGGCGAAGAGTTGCTTGCTGTCGCATGCCCAGGCGAGGGATTGGTTCACAGACGAGTTGACTCGGACGGGAAAGTCGACGAGGAGGCGGCCGTCGTGACTGTCGTAGATCCGAATGGAGTCGCAGCTCCACGTGGCAGTGGCGATGAGCCATCCGTCGGGTGAGAACTTGACTGCGGCCAAAGAGTTGTCGTGTTTCAATGGGCCGAGCAGTCGCTGGCCAGTCGACAAAGACCAGACAATGGCAGTGTCGTCATCCGATCCGGTCGCGACTCGGGTCCCGTCCGGGGAGATGTCCACGGCCCACACTGCCCCACCGTGTCCTTTGAACTCAGTTGCTTTAGAGTGGGTCGTTGCACTCCACACCGTCACTTGGCCACTCTGCGTCCCACTCACGACCCACTTTCCGTCTTGTGACACAGCGAGGTCGAAAACAGAACTCCCCGCATCCATTGGCGACCCAAATTCCTTGCCATCTTCTACTCGCCAACTTCGAAGCCTTCCTTCGTCACCCCCGCTCACAATGTGCTTCCCACCAGCGAGGAACGTGACAGAAGATATGTGATATCGACCGTCGATTTCGATCGATTTGGCGTGCCTTTGGTCAACGATGCTGGAGGAGGAGCTATCCTCACTCGACTCTTGGGTCCCCGTCAGTATCACACTATCAATCGTCCCGTTTTTATTACCTTTGATAGTTGCTCTTTGCTGACTGCTGCTGGAGGAAGGTCGGTTTTCTTGATCCGACTCTTTTGTCTTCGTCAGTATCGTCCTTTCAACTGTCCCGCTCGCGTACTCACCAGTATGTCGCGTCAATGCTAGCATACTTGGCTATGTATCAAGGTGGTGGAAAGAGGGATACCTGGTCGTTCCCTCCCAGTCAGCCACTGTCGCCTGACATACACGTGTCTCCTTATCGAATCAAGTCTCACACGCACAACCACCCCATGCCCTGAGCGCTTCCTTGGTTTCGTCATTGTGGCGGTGACCACCGAGTTGTTCACAAGGGAAATCATCCTTGCAGCTACGGTAGGAATGGCCAGCAGCAACGAAAACGACCCATTTATCAGCCAAAGATGTCTAGCATGATAACAACTCGTTCTTGTCTCGTTTCTGACCCCGTTTGTTTGCCCATCATAGCATCTGTAATACATGACGTCGAGTCTTCTTTATCAGTACGTGCTTTAGCCCCGCTACTTGAGAGATCGTGAGGATCTCGCAAGTTTCGTCTTGCACTGTGCACGGACAGTCTTACCGCCTGATATACCCTAGTCACCAATTCATGATCAACATCACTCATGGAAATGCCGCTCGACGGGTCTCCTTCCTACCGGAACCGGCGACTGGCTCGCGTTCGACCCGAGGCGTTTCCCTCTCTCTTGGCACAACGTCATGCGTCCTTTTTTTCCCTTGGCGTGAGCGCGCTAACGCCTTGTTCCTGCTTGTCTAGCCTCCGGAGATATCGCTCTGATCTAACCGCAGTTCCCGAACTGCACTCGTGTCACCCAATTTGCGCCGGGCGGAGCACACCACATCTCCCGCGTTCGACGGATTCGAGACTCACCAAGACGTCGTACTATTTCTCTACGCTATAGAGAACGTCATTTCTATTACGAGCCAAAGGGGTATATAATCTGAACCATTCCTGTACTTCCTATTGCCCAAGAATCATCCATGTGCTCTTCTCCATCGTCATTATCACCCGAAATACGGGATAAGAGGGCCGAGAAGTAATGAAAAATGCAAATTAGGTTGCGGTTTCGGTCTAGACGGGTGACTACTCAGCTTGGAGAGGCCATGAATGGTGTTGGAAGAATATCGAGGATGGGTAAAAAAAATCATGAGCTCGAGGTGTTACGCGTGAGGGGAAAAAAAGGACGACACAAAGAGCTAAAGAGAAACGTCAAGGATATATGAGGCAGAAGAGAACCATAAACAGAGTCGTTAAGAGATGGAAGATATCAAATGAGACATTCCCGTGGGACAGAGCTACATTAAACGACGACAAATTTATTTCTCTTCTTGACCACGGGAGGCTCCAGGGCAGCGACGATGGCCTGTTGGTCGATGGCGGTATCAATACAGTCCAGACGCGCCAAGTAGACCCAGAAGGCTCAAACGCACCTCGTCAAACACGTTCTTCAATCCCTTCTGCGTCAGAGCCGAGCACTCTACGTATTTGACCGCCCCAAGTTCCCTCGCGAGGCGTTCTCCCAGCTCGCTCGTTACGGGTCGCTGCTTCTGTCTAGCGAGTTTCTCAATCACTTGGCTGTCGTCCCTCAGATCGACTTGCGTGCCAACGATGAGGCACGGCACGCCCCGGGCCGGACAGTAATGGTGTACCTCTGGAAACCATTTCTCCTTTACGTTCTCAAAGGACGCTGGGGAGGTGACGCTACTAAAGCAAACGAGAAAGACGTCCGTGTGCGGGTATGATAATGGACGGAGACGGTCATAATCCTCTTGACGTGTTAAAAAAAAGTCGGCGTGACAGAAAATAGAGCACACACTGGCAGAAGAAATGACGAACCGGCGGTATCAAACAAACCGAGCGAGCACACACGTTCACAAATCAGTACGTTTGCAGAGTAGTTAGTATCAAACACCTAGCATACAGGCTTGCATCTGCCAAGCAGGTGGAACAGCAATGAGAAAGAGGAGACGTACAGTCGGGGCATACTCGCTCGGAAATTTGCTGATAGTGCACGATATCAAAGGACAAGTCTGCAACGTCAGGTTCACTCGTGTGCCCGGGCACAAGAGCGGAAGGGACGAGTCGTCACTCACCTTTCCAACGGCACCATCTCCTACATCTGCTCCATGGTCAGAAAAGAAGGAAGATTCTTGCAAAGTATACCAAATACAGTACAAGTAAAGTGAACAAATGCAGGGCAAGACGAGCCTATGACTCGGAGTCCAACTTGAAAGGTGCGGGAAGAGAAAGGAGCATCTTGACATTGCACACGACGAAATGTTGATTAAAATACGAAAGTAACTACTCGAATGTCACCGAGGTGGGATGTAAAATTGAAATCGTACGTCGTCAAAGGTCCAAAGTCATCAACCTACACCTACTGTATGTCGACCATCCGAATCCTGTTTATCAATTCAGTCAACGATGCCTCCTCCCGAACCTGAACCATGATCAAACTGTCCGTCGCAACTCGCTGGAATTGCACCCGCGACTGCTGTGCGAGCAACAGCCCACCAAACGGCTGCCTTAGATGAGCGACGAGACGCAGTGCGCATGTAGCATCGTCCAATTCGGCCGCACCATGGGAGAATTCCTGGTCGAGCAAGGGGCTAATCCAGGGATGAATGAGGAGGAGGTTCTTCATCCCGGATAAATCGTCTGTGGTCTTGACCTCTACCTCCCCAAGTGCAGATGTCATCGCACGGTAGTCGTGCAAGTCCGAAACAGAAACGGAGTCTGAGGCATCATTGAGTTTCGTGATTGAGAAAGCAATGCAGGGAAGTCGTAATCGACTGGCACCAACCGATGGTGAGGGAAGTTCGTGGAGACGGCTATGCAGCAGCACTGCCAGGGAGAGATCAGGTAGGGATGAACGCAACGCCGTGACTAACTTGTCCATCTCAACCATCTTGATGGGCTGTGGGACATGCTGCGGCACGATTTGGTTGTAAACGGTGAGGTCCACAGGAAGGGAGCTATTATAACTGCCTGCAGTCCCAGTCCAAGCAAGAACCGTCACGTCTCCGGAGCCCATCAGGACATGCTCCAGGAGACGACCAATTGCCTGGTTGCCTTCACCATAGATGACAGGGATAGCCACATTGAAGATGCCGAACAGCGAATAAGCAATATCTTCCTCACGTGTCGTTTGACGTCCCGAAGCCAAGTAGAGCTTCTCCCGTACCCTGTCTAACCCTGGTTGAAGCGTCGTTAATTCCTGTGTGGCAAAGTTCATCGCCTGTTGCATCTCCGAAAGGATAGTGGATGATTCCTTGTGGTTGAACATGTCCAAACCAAGGTATGGTTTCCAGTCCTCAGTGTAGAACTGGACGACCTCGGAAGCAACGTATTCCTGGTATGTCCACCCACGAGTGTTCCAGATACTCCTCCACAGACAACCAAATTCCTGCGACTCCAAGAACACACCAAGGAGGTGGACAACCGTGAGGGACGAGCCACGATACCACCTGAACATGGCAACGATCGACTCCTGCTGCACCCCCTTGTCCGCCTGGTTTACGCAACATGTGTCGCTCCATGCCCACCGGAAGCGGTGAGAGCGCACGAGGTCACAGAACTGCAGCAGCTTGTGGTTCGTGGCAGACACAGGTAGCCCATAGATCGAGACATTCTCGACCGTCTGGAATGTCGGTTCATATGGTTGCCACTTGTGTGAGAACATCACATATCGGTAGAACATCTTCACCTCTCTCCGAATACGTGGATGATCGAGCTGATCACGAGTAGTCATGGAGGACCGCAGCTCATCATAGATAGGGAGTTCCTCGAAGGCTGCTGCTTGCTGTGATTTATCATAGAAACGACCGGTGGTGATGTCGATGAGCACGCGGGGAATGTCACGGATGGTCTGGTCGATCACTCCTCGAATCAAGCGAGTTATATCCATAAACTGGTGTTGAAGTTCTATGATCGAGATGGAATCAACATGTGTTATCCTGACAATATCGACGAGATGGCCTACCACGGGTGTGTGGATCAGGGGACTGTTGGAGCTTCGAAAGCATCATTTCGAATGCGCTGAATGCTTCGCCCTGACGCCCCATTCCGTGTAATGCAGCATGCTTTCTTTCGTATCCCTTATAGGATGATGGATCAAGCTCGATAACCTGAATAGCATGAATTACTGTATATCTGACGCGATACAAAAAAATCCATACCTTGTTAGCATCAATCAACGCCTCTTCGTACGAACCCATAGCTACTCGTGCCTTGCTGCACTTAACAAGAATATCGGTGACATTCACCGGATCGAATGACAGTGCATTCGAGTAGTATGTGATGGCCGCATCAAGGTCCGTCGCGCTGTCGCCCAGCATTTCCAGCTTCTTAACACAACGTTCTCGAAAGTCTGTTCAAAATGTTTGCATTAGCCCGGGCTAGTTACCATTGCAACCACCCACTGAGTTCCCATTGTGCTCGCTCATCACGGATGCTTATGTCCTCTTGCAACTCGCTCGGCATCTGTTGGAAACACGTGATCGCCTCCGTGATGCGACCGTCCCCTTCGAGAACATCGCAAATTGTCCTGTAGATGGTAAACCCCGGAAGCTGAAGCTGAGACGAAAACACTGTCAACATCTGGCTTAGGCTATTATATGAAGCATACCTTGGAAGCAGCGCTCAGTGCTTCATCTACTGTGCCACGAATCAACATTATGCTTGCCCACTTAATGAATACGGTGATAGGAGTCGAGGGAGCGAGCGACAATGCAGCCGAGTAGGCTGCGAGTGCTTCATCATGTTTCCCGATGTTTGATGCCTCGTTTCCAACTCTTGTCAGCGTTGATACACATCGTTCCGTAAATTCTGATGGTAAAGATTGAGTACTCTCTTCCGATACTCGACAATGGAGCTCACCAGAAAGCCAGTCCATGAGTAACTTGTTGGCTCTAACGTCCTTTGTCAACGTATTCACGATCTCGAGAAGAGACTCTACTGCATCGCTTATGCGGCCCTCGCCATATAAAGCTTCGCATTCATGTTTCAACTCGTGCGCACGGAGGAGCTGGGTCAGACCATCAGCTTTTCGTTGGGAGTCAGAGAACCGGCCGCGGAGTTCCTTCAGGGTTTCTTCGAGACGTGCAATATTGCAGTCTAATGGATGTGGACGTCAATGAAGCGTGCTGCGAGCCAGAGTACGAACGCGCCTGAGCTTGTTTGCTGTGTATGAAGGTCTGCACGTAGTGATCTAATGCTATCCTTTTGCTGATTGGAGATATGCTGAGAATTGGCGAGTTCGTTGCGGAGTTGCTGCAAAGTTTCTTCGAGATTTGTGATTTTGCTATCTAATGGACGTGACGATCAACAAAACGCTAATCAGGGTGACAATGGATGTACTTGAGCTTTCGTCCCGTGTTCGAAGATCGGCACGAATGGACTTGATGGTTTCATCCAGGCTATCTTTTTCTCGTTTGGATGTGGCAAGCTGGTTACGGAGTTCTTGGGCGGTTTTCTCGAGATTCGTTGTTTTTTCGTCTGATGGACATGGATGTCAGAACACCGGAGTGAGGATATTCATACGCTCACTTGAACGCGCGTCCTGTGCACGAAAGGACTGGATGGCGTCTTCGAGAACAGGATTTTCCTTTGCGAGGCGCGAGAATTCCCGTTCACGGAGGATCTGTTCCGGTCGACGAAGCGGATTGAGATTAGAAACCATGTAAAACGAGTGTCTGACGCATGTATACTTACATGGTCGCAATAGGGAGAGGGAAGGATGTCGCAAAGAGTGCGAATGATGGTTTTCTTGTCTCCACCCGTCACAATGTCGTAGTTTGTCGACATAGCCATGTAATAGATGTTATGGGTGTGGTCGATGACAGACCCAATTTGTTGATGCGTCGTGGTGTCCCAAAATGAGACCGACGAATTAGCGGAGGCTGCGATGAAGGTGCCATTGCTTGCGAGTGCAATGGACCAGGGCACGTTGCTGCTGTGAATGGGCCATTTCGAGAACGTCGTGCTGGTGGACACGTCGAGGCAGTGGATGTTGCCATCGCGGGACAAGGCGAAGAGTTGCTTGCTGTCGCTTGCCCAGGCCAGGGATTGGTTCCACGGCGAGTGGACCCGGACTGGAAAGTCGACGACGAGGCGGCCATCCTGACCATCGTAGATGCGAATGGAGTCGCGTTTCCACGTGGCAGTGGCGATGAAGCATCCGTCGGGTGAGAACTTGACCGCGGCCAAATCCCACTTGTGCTCCCATGGGCTGAGCAGTCGCTGGCCAGTCGACAAAGACCAGACACTGGCAGTCTGATCCCTCGATCCAGTCGCGACTCGCGTCCCGTCCGGGGAGAAGTCCACCGCAAACACTGACCCGCCGTGTCCTTTGAACTCGGTTACTTTTGAGTGACTCGTTGCACTCCACACCGTCACTTGGCCACTCAGCGTCCCACTCGCGATCCACTTTCCGCCTTGTGACACAGCGATGCTGTGGACAGGACTCCCCGCATCCATTGGCATCCCCACCTCCTTGCCATCTTCCACTCGCCAACGTCGAAGTTTTCCTTCCTGACCCCCGCTCACGACGTGCTCCCCATCAGCGAGGAATACGACTGAATATATGTTATAGTGCGGACTGTCAATGCTAGCATACTCGGCTATGTATCAAGGTGGTGGAAAGAGGGATACCTGGTCGTTTCCTCCCGGTCAGCTATTGTCGCCCGGCATACACGTGTCTCCTTATCGAATCAAGTTTCACACGCACAATCACCCCATGCCCTGAGCGCTTCCTTGGTTTCGTCATTGTGGCGGTGACCACCGAGTTGTTCATAAGAGAAATCATCCTCACAGTTGGTAGGAACGGCCAGCAGCGACGAAAACGACCCAAAGATGTCTAGGATATGATGACAACGCGTTCTTTTGTCGTTTCTGACCCCGTTTGTTTGCCCATCATACATCTGTAATACGTGACGTTGAGTCTTGTTTGTCAGTACGTGCTTTGGCCCCACTAAGAGATCGTGACGATCTCGCAGCGGGTCTCCGCAAGTTTTGTCTTGCACCGTGCGCGGACAGTCCTACCGGCTGATATACCCTAGTCACCACTTCATGATCAACATCACTCATGGAAATGCCGCCCGATGGGTCTCCTCCCTACCGGAACCGGCGACTGGTGCGTTTCCCTCTTTCTTGGCACGACGTCATGCGTCTTTTTTTTTCCCCTTGGCGTGAGCGCACTAACGCCTTGGTTCCTGCTCGTCTAGCCTCCGGAGACATCGCTCTAACAAATTTGCACGATCAAACCGCAGTCCCCGATCCGCCCTCGCGCCCAATTTGCGCCGGACGGAGCACACCACCTCCCGCGTTCGACGAATTCGAGACTCAACCAAGATATCGTCCCATTTCTCTATGCTATAGAGAACACGATTCCTATTACGAGCCAAAGGGGTATATCATCTGAACCATTCCTGTACTTCCTATTGGCCAACAATCATCCTTGTGCTCTTCTCCGTCGTCATGATCACCCGAAATACGGGATAAGAGGGCCGAGAAGGAATGAAAAATGCAAATTAGGTTGCGGTTTCGGTCTAGATGGGTGACTACTTAAGTGCCCCTCCGGCGGAATTTACTCAGTGCGCTTGGAGAAGCCATGGAAGAACATCGAGGATGGGTAAAAAGAAATCATGAGCCCGAGGTGTTACGCGTGAGGGGAAAAAAAGGACGACACAAAGAGCTAAAGAGAAACGTCAAGGATATATATGAGGCAGAAGAGAACCGTAAACAGAGTCGTTACATAAGAGATGAAAGATATCAAATGAGACATTCCCGTGGGACAGAGCTACATTAAACGACCACACATTTATCTCTCTTCTTGACCACTGGAGGCTCGAGGGCAGCGACGATGGTCTGTCAGCCGACGGGGGTATCAATACAGTCCAGACGCGCCAAGTAGACCCAGAAGGTTCAAACGCACCTCGTCAAACACGTTCTTCAATCCCTTCTGCGTCAGAGCCGAGCATTCTATGTATTTGACAGCCCCAAGTTCCCTCGCGAGGCGTTCTCCCAGCTCACTCGCGACGGGTCGCTGCTTCTGTCTAGCGAGTTTCTCAATCACTTGGCTGTCGTCCCTCAGATCGACTTGCGTGCCAACGATGAGGCACGGCACGCCCGGACAGTGATGGTGTACCTCTGGGAACCATTTCTCCTCTACGTTCTCAAAGGACGCTGGGGAGGTGACGCTAAAGCAAACGAGAAAGACGTCCGTTTGCGGGTATGATAATGGACGGAGACGGTCATAATCCTCTTGATCTGTTAAAGAAAAAAGCTTGCGTGACAGAAAATAGAGGACACCAAAGAGATGACGAACCGGCAGTATCAAACAACCCGAGCGAGCACACACGTTCACATTCGCGGTGTAGTTATCAAAGATTTAGCATACAGGCTTGCATCTGTCCGGTAGGTGGAGCAGTAACGAGAAAGAGGAGACGTACAGTCGGGACACACTCGGTCGGAAATTTGTTGGTAGTGCACGATATCAAAAGACAAGTCTGCAACGTCAGGTTCACTCGCGTACGCGCGCACAAAAAGCGGAAGAGACGAGTCGTCACTCACCTTTCCAACGGCACCATCTCCTACATCTGTTCCATGGTCAGAAAAAGAAGGAAGATCCTTGCAAAGCATCCATGACCAAATACAGTACAAAGTAAAGTGAACGAAGACGAGATGAGTCCAAAGGTGGCACAACTGACTCGGAGTCATATAAACGCACCTCAGTACTAGCACTGGCACATGCCAAGCGGGCGACTCCTGGAAGAGAAAGGAGCAAGACGTTGCACACCACGAAATGTTGATTGAAATACGAAAGTAACTACTCAAATGTCACCGTGGTGGGATGTAAAATTGAGATCGTATGTCGTCAAAGGTCCAAAGTTATCATCCTACACCTACTGTATGTCGACCGTCTGAATCCCGTTTATCAATTCAGTCAACGATGCCTCCTCCCGAACCTGAACCATGATCAAACTATCCGTCGCAACTCGCCGGTATTGCACCCGCGACTGCGGTGCGAGCAACAGCCCACCAAACGGCTGCCGAAGACGAGCGACGAGACGCAGTGCGCTTGTAGTATCGTCCAATTCGGCCACACCATGCGGGAACTCCTGGTCGAGCAAGGGGCTGATCCAGGGATGAATGAGGAGGAGGTTCTTCATCCCAGATAAATCCTCCGTGGTCTTGACCTCTACCTCCCCAAGTGCAGATGTCATCGCACGGTACACACGCAAGTCCGAACCGGAAACGGAGTCTGAGGCATCATTGAGTTTGGTGATTGAGAAAGCAATACAGGGGAGTCGTAATCGACTGGCGGCAACGGATGGGGAGGGAAGTTCGTGGAGACGGCTATGCAGCAGCACTGCCAGGGAGAGGTCAGGCAAGGATGAACGCAGCCCCATCACTATGTCGTCCATCTCAACCATCTCGATGGGCTGTGGCACATGCAGCGGCACGATTTGGTTGTAAACAGCGAGGTCCACAGGGAGGCAGCTATTGTAACGGCCAGCAGTCCCAGTCCAAGCAAGAACAGTCACGTCTCCAGAGCCCATCAGGACATGCTCCAGGAGACGACCAACCGCCTGGTTGCCTTCACCATACATGACAGGGATAGCAACATTGAAGATCCCGAACAGCGAGTAAGCTATATCTTCCTCGCGTGCCGTCTGACGCCTCGAAGCCAAGTAGAGCTTCTCCCGTACCCTGTCTAACCCTGGTTGAAGCATCGTCAATTCCTGTGTGGCAAAGTTCATCGCCTGTTGCATCTCCGAAAGGATAGTGGGTGATTCCTTGTGGTTGAACATGTCCAAACCGAGGTATGGCTTCCAATCCTCGGTGTAGAACTGGACGACCTCAGAAGCAACGTATTCCTGGTATGTCCACCCACGAGTGTTCCAGATACTCCTCCATAGGCAACCAAATTCCTGTGACTCTGAGGACACACCGAGGAGGTGGATAACCGTGAGGGATGACCCACGATACCACCTGAACATGGCAACAATCGACTCTTGCTGTACCCCCTTGTCCGCCTGGTTGACGCAACACGTGTCGGTCCATGCCCACCGGAAGCGGAGAGATCGCACGAGCTCACAGAAGTGGAGCAACTTGTGGTTCGTGGCAGACACAGGTAGCCCATAGATCGAGACATTCTCGACCATCTGGAATGACGGTTCATATGGTTGCCATTTGTGTGAGAACATCACATATTTGTAGAACATCTCCACCTCTCTCCGAATACGAGGATGGTCGAGCTGATCACGAGTAGTCATGGAGGACCGCAGCTCATCATAGATCGGGAGTTTGTCGAAGGCTGCTGCTTGCTGTGTTTTATCATAGAGACGACCGGTGGTGATGTCGATGAGCACGCAGGGAATGTGACGGATGGCCTGGTCGATCGTCCCTCGAATCAAGCGAGTTATATCCATGTATTGATGTTGAAGTTCTATGATCAAGATCGAATCAACATGTGTTATCCTGACAATATCGACGAGATGGCCTACCACGGGTGTGTGGATCAGCGGACTGTTGGAGCTTCGAAAGCATCATTTCGAATGCGCTGAATGCTTCGCCGTGACGCTCCATTCCGTGTAACGCAGCATGCTTTCTTTTGTATCCCTTGTAGGATGATGGATCGAGTTCGATAACCTGAATAGCATGAATCACTGAAGTGTACTTGACGTGACACGAACAAAATCCATACCTTGGCAGCATCAACCAGCGCATCCTCCCACGAACCTATAGCTGCTCGTGCCTTGCTGCGCTTCACCAGAACATCACTGACGTTCAACGGATCGAGTGTCAGTGCACTCGAGTAGTATGTGATAGCTACGTCAAGGTCCGTCGCGCTGTCGCCCAGCATCTCCAGCTTCTTGACACAACGTGCTCGAAAGTCTGTTCCAAATGTTTGCATTAGCCCGGGCTATGTTGCCATTGCAACCACCCACTGAGTTCCCATTGCGCTCGCTCATCACGGATGCTCGTGTCCTCCTGTGACTCGCTCGGCATCTGTCGGAAACACATGATTGCGTCCGTGATGCGACCATCCCCTTCGAGAACATCGCAAATTGTCCTGTAGACGGTAAACCTCGAAAGCTTGAACTGAGGCGAAAACACTGTCAACATCTGGCTTAGACTATCGCATGAAGCATACCTTGGAAGCAGCACTCAGTGCTTCATCTACTGTGCCACGAATCAACATCGTGCTTGCCCACTTAACGAATACAGTGGGAGTCGAGGGAGTGAGCGATAATGCGGCGGAATAGGCTGCGAGTGCTTCATCATGTTTCCCGATGTTTGATGCCTCGTCTCCAACTCTTG
>QGOI01003485.1:0-13635 GCA_003313885.1 Boletus sp. MG55
GTGCATTATTAGTCGGAAATTCGCAAAATCGATCGCAGTGGATGTATTCCGATGCGAAAAAAAAGTGATGTGGCCGCTCAGAATTGGAGGTGGTTACATTCAAGTGTTGCCACAACCGTGATTCGAACGTACGACCTCCCGATTGGTTACTTAGCCTCGCAACATATTAACTAGCCGTTAAGCCACGGGGCTGTTTCAAGCAATAAACCATTGTGGTTACATATATCAAATCTTCACGTACGACTCAGGAAGTGCACGTCTCTACGTCCCGCTCATGATCGAGATCCAATTAGAACCACTTTAGCTTCGACAACTGAAAATTTCAGACAACACTGATTTTCAGTGTCAGACAAGAGCAATGATGAAAATCAGCGTCTTAAGACAGACGCTGATTTCACGCGTCCACGAAATCAGCGTCACGGTCACTCATTATGTACACATCAGTGTCCACGACGCCGATTATCGATGTATTTACTATTTGCAGTGATAAGCCTATCAGCTTTCTGAAGCGGCTCCGAATCGAAAGGCCACGAAGGGAAGGTGTCGTCAAGCGGTAACGTCATATAATTGTCTTTGCAGATGCCGGCCGGCATGAGCGCGCAACTTGAAGGAATTCTGCCTTGATGTTGACGTAAATGGCGAAACTTTGAGCTGCAACTCCGACTCAGTCTCTCGCGATGTTCGCTTCCTTCAAGTTGGTCCCCACGGTGATGCACTCACAGCTATGCCTGCTGTTTCAATCTGGTCAGCTAGGGAAATACAGGGCTGTTTATATCCTCAGCCAGGTTATCCAATGTCTCGTCACGACAAGGCCATTGACAGGACACAGGTCGAACCTAAAAACGGAGGATGATGCTCTCTCCTTCAACTTTAAATTGGAGGCGACGCGCATCTCCAAATCAGCATATCACAATTATAGTTTCGCACAACAATGTGGATCGAATAAGGACCCACGGTACATCAGGATGGGCAGGTATGGGCGGCGGACCAAGGGATGTTTTGACTACCCTGTTCCCCCCCATCGGCCCAAAGAGATCTACTCTCGCGACCCGCAATGCCTCGAAACATCCGGCCCCATTCCCGTTTTTGTTGGCACCGAGGCGTGAACCCATTCATCAAATCCTTCCTTTCCATCTCTGGTCATGGGCGCATCGACACCACGGAGACTCTGATCGATCGAACGCCCGTCCTCTTTGATACGGCCTGGTGGAAAGCACTTGCGCCGTGCGCACACGCGCTGCTCGTCGAAGATGACCCAGACCGTCTTGCGACGTGCTCTCCACCCTTTATTGTCGCAGAGTTGGGGTCGGGACCGCGATAGCGTCTTCAATGACACCTGTAAACAAAGAGAATGTCCGTCACAAAGCCCATTTTGTAGATGAAACTGTTGCTCTTCGCAGGGTATGAAACAGTTTCTAGTACGTGGCTTCTTCCAAATGTATCCTGTCTCAAATGTATCTTGACTTCTAGTCAGCGTCACGGTAAATCACATTTATGGATTCTTCACGCATTGGTTCACCCCTGTCCCCTGCTAGTGCGCACTACTCAAATTATCGCCGAACCCGGAGGTTCAGACGAAGCTGCGAAACGAGCTTCTCAAACGTGGTGCAGACCTGACGTATGATCAACTCATTGATTGACTTCCCTATCTCGACGCCGTCGTCCACGAAATCCTACGCCTTTTGTCGACTTTACGCGCGTGGTATGTCCCTACGACCTCCAAGTCACTCCATTGACCAAAGATGACTTGACAATATCGCGGGCCAACGAAAACAATATCATCCCACACTCCGAACCCATCCGTACTAAATCCGGCACACATGTCGACACCCCAACGATCGCCAAGGGGACCCACATTACTTCTCTAAACATTGTAGTATGATGTCATACGCGTTTCAGTGTTGCCTGATTGCCAATCTCCGCGGCATCGCACGCAATCCAAATCTCGGCCTATGTACCCGTCGGGCCCAAACCAGACAACATCATATTCAGCGGCTGATACGTGGGCATTGTTAGATTTTCCACAGTTGTTTCTCTGTTCTTTCCCATTGAATCCAAACACATCTGGGTGCTAAATGGAATGGCAAAGGTTTAGCCTCAAAAAGAACCGACGGGGACAGAAGGGGTATAAAAGGTAGGGGAGATGTAGCAACGTTTCAGACAGTTGACACATCACTTCTTGGTTTCTACTGACATAGTATCGTCCATCATGTTGCTCGAGGTATCATCCAACATTCGGACGGCGTCGGAGCTTATAGGCACCGTCTTGACATACCTTCGTCCCTATCACTCGTACACGTTCGATGCTGCTGTCGTTGGCACAGCTATCTGGACCCTCCTTAGATGGCGCCGCGCATCCTGTCAGCAACTTCACACCACCCAGTTCCAAGGACCGGTCAGCGAGAGTTTCCTTTATGGCGTTGGAAAGCGCATCGACGACGCTGAGGACTCAGGCGCCATATACGAAGCGTGGGCGCAAGAATTTGGACCAGTATACGCGGTCCCGTCAACCTTGGGCAGTCAGAAGGTCGTCTTGTGTGATCCCAAGGCGATCGCACACTTCTATTCCAAGGAGACGTGGACATACATTCACACACCGTCGACCATGAAAATACTCGCAAATTCTGTACGTGGTTGATAGCGACCCTCGTGTTGGACAGTGTAGCTGATGCTTGGGTCAAGGTGGGGAAAGGTCTGTTATGGGCCCATGGAGAAAGTCATAGGAGGTATATCCATTATGTTACGCTTTCACGGGAGGAAACATTAACCGATGTCGTCAGACAACGCAAGTCTTTGACGCCCGCTTTCAGCATCGCTGCAATCCGGCAGCTGACATCAATTTTCTACGACTCAGCATACAAGGTCAGAATGCCACTCTATAGATAATGGCCTCTGTCTGACATGAATTGTGAACTGGCACTCAAGGCGAAAGGAGCTTGGGATGTTCTCATCGAGTCAAGCGGTGGCGACAGCGCTCTCATTGAGGTCCAAAACTGGTACGTTTCATCTAACGGCTTTCCATACTTCGTGACCGATCTGACTTTCTGATGATGAAGGATGAATCACATATCGTAGGTTTTTCCCTACCCTCTTCTTGCAGTATACCGACAGTTACTGTGGTAGACTCGATACCATCGGTCTCGCAGGATTTTCTCACAATTTTGGCGCACTCGAAGGCGAGCACGCATCTGTCACCGAGCTCTTTGACACATTTGGTGCATCCCCTCGGTCCTCGGCCCTCAATAAAGGCCTTCTTCTCTTGGTGCAGGCTTTCCCGTCCCTCGCGATGATACCTACGTCACGCAGGAGACTCACGCAGAAGCTCACCGTCGCAATGGAAGAAATCTCGAATGTATTGCTAGCGCGGACACAGAAAGAGTTGGAGATGGGTGTTGTCGGGGGCAAGGAAGAGAAGTCTATTATCGGGCTACTCAGTACGTGGTGGATTCTGAACGTGCCATAGGATGTGTGGCTCACCTATTCAACCCGGAAACCAGTCAAGGGAGCAAGCAACGATTCGGAATTCCACTTGACGAAAGATGAGGTCATGTCGCAGGTAAAATGCGTCTCGTTTCATGAGAGTGTCCGTCAAAGCCTATTTTGTAGATGAAACTGTTGCTCTTCGCAGGGTATGAAACAACTTCTAGTACGTGGTTTCTTCTTCCGTATTTTCATGAAAGTATCCTGTCTCAAATATATGTTGGCTTCTAGTCAGCTTGACGGTAAATCCCATTTATGGAATTTGCATGCATTTATTCACCCCCTTTCCCTGCTAGTGGGCACTGCTCGAGTTATCGCGGAACCTGGAGGTTCAAAAGAAGTTGCGAAACGAGCTTCTCGAGCATAGTGCAGACCCGACGTACGATCAACTCACTAATGGTCTTCCCTATCTCGACGCCGTCGTCCACGAAATCCTCCGCGTCCATTCACCTGCTGTCGAGTTTACACGCGTGGTATGCTCCAAACTGCTCCACTGTCCAAAGATGACTTGACAACATCGCAGGCGATCGAAGACGATATCATGCCCCTCTCCGAACCCGTCCGTACCAAATCTGGCACGCTCGTCGACACCCTGACGATCGCCAAAGGGACGATGATCACCGTCCCGATCGAATCGGTAAACCGCTCCGCCGCGATCTGGGGTGAGGACGCCAAAATCTTCCGGCCGAGTCGATGGCTCGAAGATGGACACGGTCAGAACGGGATACCTGCCAAGGCCAAAGAATTCCAGGGCCATCGACACATGCTCACATTTGCCGATGGACCGAGGACATGTCTGGGAAAGAACTTTGCGCTGACCGAGCTCAAGGTGCGTGGGCGCTGTGCATGGTGCCACCAATTCTTATGGTATTTTTTGTATTTTTTTTGATAGGCGGTGTTGACGGTGCTCGTCAAGAACTTTGTGTTTGAGTTGCGTGATGGTGTCGACTCCAAGATTGAAATTGGACGAGGTGTACTTCCACGACCGAAACTCGTGGGTGAGGTGGGATGTAAGTTACCTTTACGTGTCCGACCGTATGTCGCCTGAGATTGGAGCGACGCGATCAAGGCGACGGGTGTTGGGGCCTTTTTTGACGTGTATTCGAGCTGTCCGATCGACTTGCTTATATCCGCTGTTCCTCGTGTAGTATGATTCGCAATGTCTCTTCGAGGTATCACATATCGCGCTCTCCTCTCTTCGTCCTGTTGGTACATCAGATTCAAACATAATGCCGCAATCGACGTGTGCGAATCAGTTGTAGGCGTCGTCGTGAATTCGATGGAGTCAAGTCTGACGCAAAGCGAAAGTCATACACGTACCATGGGTGCAACTTCATGTTCCACGTCGGTCGCCGACGAATGAGTACATAGGAGTGTATGAGCAGTCTGAGGCATGCTACTGTGACTAGTCTCCCCAAGAGTCGAATGGAGAGTGGTTCGACCTCCTCCATGCCTAGTAGTTTGTGGGAAAGAGGCTTTAGTAGCGCTTAGTCAGCTTCGCCCACTTCAGTCACGGTGCAGTCACCACTGCGACAGACCTGTCTCAGAAACCAGTTCACGATGCTGCCGCGAAGAAATTACCCGCTGAGGGTGCACTTTACTTTTGACGTTGGTCCTGAATGATTCCAACGACGTGCTGCCGAATTCTGACATTTGGAACGATCCTATGAAAACAGTCGTCTGGGCCAGAAGCTGAATGCGCCTAGTCTGGTAACATGGAAAAACAAAGAGTACTGGTCCGTCGAGGACATTGGTCTATTTCGATACGCTCCGAATCTGGAGTTTTGCTGAACGCGCCAGCATGGCGGACATCTTCTGTGGGTACGAACGCGTTATTTCGTATCGGTACAGCGATTCAGACTCTTACTCATAAACAGGTACTCGTTGTGCTCCGGAATCGACTCAGTGGTGTTGACACTTACACAAAGACTTTCTCTCGCAATTATTCGCTCACCAACACTTGAAGCTCGTCTGGAAGCATCTCAACACGGACGGGGACTTTGCGGGCAGCAGACTGTCTTCGTGTCGTCACGCGAGCTTAACCGTCGGGTACAGTCTCGTGCACGTGAAGTGTCTCATGCGGTTGATGGTACAAGGAGGGTTGACGACGCTCTGCACGTCTGGACAGAGTGGTGTAGACTTGATCTAATTCAAGTTGAGAATGACCAGCGGCCGTCTTCACCGTCTAACCACAAAAAGAAGTCCCGACTTTTCTTTTCGTCCGTTCTCGAATCGCGCAGATCGTGATGCACTCGTTCTGCCCTACCGGGGTCCAGTCATTGTGCGTTCGAACCGTGGATTTCTCGTCGATCAGTTCTGATCAACTTCCTTCCCCCCTCGCAGGTATGTACCTACTACCAAATTTCTTATTTAGGCCAATGCATTCAGGGCAAGCCAATATGTTCACCCATACTTCAAGTTCTACCCGCGAATTTTTGATCGAGCAGGCTCAAGCGTTCGCGTGGCACAAACGTCAATTTATATTGCAAGTGCAGTCTTCGCGTGTTGGACAACATGTTCAACCTACTTAGATTTTGCAAGACATGGAGTGCGTGTTGTTCAGTGTGTCATCCATTCGGATTTCAAGGCGCCGTCAATGGTCGTGCCGTGAGTGCATCACTTCGAAACTCGTGTGTTCACGCCCTTTCTTTGCGCCTTATAACCTGTGAGCGACGATGAGCCAAGGGAAGAACATTCATACACTGTGCTGACACCCAGATCATAGCAGGATGTGTCGCAGCTTCTCTAAACAAATGTAATCACATACGTGTTTCAGTGCTTGCCTGATTGCCGATCTCCGCGGCATCGCGCGCAGTCCAAATCTCGGTCAATATACGCGACAGCCCAAATCAGACAACATCGTATACAGCGACCGATATCGGCGTGGGTATTGTTAGATTTCCAGTCGTTTCTTTCCTTCATATTGAATCAAACACATCTTGGTACTAAATAGAATGGCGCAAGGTTCGGTCTTAAGAAGGACCAACGGGAACAGAGGGGTATAAAAGGTACACGGGATATAGCAACGTTTCAGACAGTTGACACATCACTTCTCGTTTTCCACAGACATAGTATCGTCCATCATGTCGCTCGAGATATTATTATCCAGCACTCGGTCGGCGTCGGAGCTTATAGGCACCGTCTTGACATACCTGCGTCCTTATCACTCGTACACGTTCGATGCTGTTGTCGTCTGCACAGCGGTCTGGACCCTACTTAGATGGCGCCGCGCATCCTGGCAGCAACTCCACACCACCCAGCTTCAAGGACCACCCAGTGAGAGTTTCATTTATGGCGTTGGAAAGCGCATCGTCGACGCTCAGGATTCGGGCGCTGTATACGAAGCGTGGGCGCAGGAATTTGGACCAGTATACGCGGTCCCATCAACCCTGGGGAATCAGAGGGTCGTCTTGTGTGATCCCAAGGCGATCGCACATTTTTATTCAAAGGAAACGTGGACATACATTCACACACCGTCGACCAAGAAAGGACTCGCAGATTTCGTACGTGGTTGATAGCAACCCTCGTAGTGTACAGTGTAGCTGATGCTTGGATCAAGTTTGGGAAAGGTCTGTCATGGGCCGATGGAGAGAGTCATAGGAGGTATATCCATTATGTTACGCTTTCACGGGAGGAAACATTAACCGATGTCGTCAGACAACGCAAGTCTTTGACGCCCGCTTTCAGCATCGCTGCAATCCGGCAGCTGACATCAATTTTCTACGACTCAGCATACAAGGTCAGAATGCCATTCTATAGATAGTAGTCCCTGTCTGACATGAATTGTGAACTGGCACTCAAGGCGAAAGGAGCTTGGGATGTTCTCATCGAGTCAAGCGGTGGGGATAGCGCTCTCATTGAGGTCCAAAACTGGTACGTTTCATCTAACGGCCTTCCATACTTCGTGACCGATCTGACTTTCTGATGAAGGATGAATCACATATCGTAGGTTTTTCCCTAGCCTCTTCTTGCAGTCTACCGACAGTTACTGTGGTAGACTCGATACCATCGGTCTCGCAGGATTTTCTCACAATTTTGGCACGCTCCAAGGCAAGCGCGCATCTGTCACCGAGCTCTTTGACACATTTGGTGCATCCCCTCGGTCCTCGGCCCTCAATAAAGGCCTTCTTCTCTTGGCACTTGCTTTCCCGTCCCTCGCGATGATACCCACGTTACGCAGGAGACTCACCCAGAAGCTCAACGCCGCAATGGAAGAGATCTCGAATGTATTGCTAGCGCGGACACAGAAAGAGTTGGAGATGGGTGTTGTCGGGGGCAAGGAAGAGAGGTCTATTATCGGGCTACTCAGTATGTGGTGGATTCCGAATGATAGGATGTCTACCTCATTTATTCGACCCGGAAAACAGTCAAGGGAGCAAATGGTAATTCAGAGTTCCATTTGACGAAAGACGAGGTCATCGCTCAGGTAAAATGCGTCTCGTTTCATGAGAAAATCGGTCACAAAGTCTGTTTTGTAGATGAAAATGTTGCTTGTCGCAGGGTATGAAACAACTTCTAGTACGTGGTTTCTTCTTCCGTATTTTCATGAACGTATCCTGTCTCAAACATATGTTGGCTTCTAGTCAGCTTGACGGTAAATCCCATTTATGTTTATGGAATTTTTATGCATTTGTTCACCCCCTTTCCTTGCTAGTGGGCACTGCTCGAGTTGTCGCGGAACCCGGACGTTCAGAAGAAGTTGCGAAACGAGCTTCTCGAGCATAGTGCAGACCCGACGTACGATCAACTCGCTAATGGTCTTCCCTATCTCGACGCTGTCGTCCATGAAATTCTCCGCGTCCATCCACCTGTTGTCGAGTTTACACGCGTGGTATGTCCCTGCCAACCTCGAAACTATTCCATTGACCCAAAATGACCGACATTGTCGCAGGCGACCGAAGACGATGTCATCCCGCTCTCCCAAACCGTTCGCACTAAATCCGGCACGCTCGTCGACACCGTGACGATCGCCAAGGGGACCCTCGTCGCCGTCTCGATGCAATCGATGAACCGCTCCGCCGTAATCTGGGGTGAGGATGCCAAGATCTTCCGGCCGAGTCGATGGCTCGAGGACAGACACGGTCAGAACGGGATACCTGCCAAGGCGAAAGAAATACAGGGCCATCGACACTTGCTCACATTTGCCGACGGACCGAAGACATGTCTTGGAAAGAACTTTGCGCTGACCGAGCTCAAGGTGCGTGGGCGTTGTGCATAGTGCCACCGATTCTTATGGAAATTTTTGTGTGTTTTTGATAGGCGGTGTTGACGGTGCTCGTCAAGAACTTTGTGTTTGAGTTGCGTGACGGCGTTGACTCCAAGATTGAAATCGGGCGAGGTGTGCTTCCACGACCGAAACTCGCGGGTGAGGTGGGATGTAAATTACCTTTACGCGTCCGACCGTATGTCGCCTGAGATTGGAGCGACGCGATCAGGGCCATGGGTGTTGGGGCTTTTTTTGATGTGTGTTGTACAATTGATTTGCTTATATCCGCTGTGTCCCGAATTGTGTAGTATGATTCTTCGAGGTATCATATACCGCGCTCTCCTCTCTTCGTCCTATTTATACATCATGAAGCCGCAATTAATGTGTGCGAATCAGTTGTAGGCGTCATTGATACCGTCTTCGAGGCAATCAAGTCTGGCGAATTGTCAAAGCCAAAGTCACGCAAGTACCAAGGGCGCAACTTCAGGCTCAACGTCGGTCGACGAAGGAGGGTATGAGTGTCGAATGAAGAGTCGTTCGGTGTGGGAAAATGTTGGTAACGCTTAGTCAGCTTTCACCCCTAGTCAACATACTAATCGCGGTCGTCTCAGGAGTGCACTTGTTCGACGATGGCGACTTGTCCCCACCAGTCCGACCTATCGAAGCTACAGCACCCAAAGCTTAGCCAGTCTGTTCACCGCGAAGAGTGTACGCAATGCTTTGACAGCCAGGTACGCACGATCCCGCCATCGCGTCGAAACACACGGCCCTGCAACGAGCGCCACGACAGGACGGCGACGGCGGCGTCGATGTCTGTCTCGTCTGCTTCAACGGCGCGTGTCTGGGTCAAGATCGACATCATGCGCGCACCCACGTCGAGCGATTGGGGCACGCTTTCACCCTCAACGTCCGACGCACACCGAAATCCAAATCGAACAGTCGTGTGCGTACCCGCCCTCGCCCGTGCGCGCGGACACCAACTGACTCGCCGATCAGGGAGACGATGAGCCGCCTTCCAAGATGACCAAGCTCGCCATCGTCCAAGAACGCGAGGAAGACAAGTACGATCATCGTGCGGCGCTCAGGTGCTGGAAGTGCGATCCGGTGCATGGCAAGGAGATCTCGGCGGACGACGACACGGTGCGTGTGTTGTGTGCCTCTTTATCTAGGCCGCGGGTTCACGCCTCTCTCTTTTTGGCAGACGAGGCGTTTGACGGACGGGATCATGCAGTCGCTGTCGTCTGCCCGTCAGTCAGAGGTCAAAGCTTGGGAAGAAGAAATCATCGCTTGCGAGCATACGCTGTTACTCGAACAGCTCGCGAGCGGGTCCATTCCCGCCGAAGGTGGGTGATCGATCTCTGGCACGCTGTGTATCGTCCCAAACGAGCATGCAGGGCTCGCGCACTGCGCTTCTTGCGAACTGACGTCTAATCTGTGGCTTTGCTTGTCTTGCGGCGCGCTGGGCTGTGGACGTGCGCAGTTTGGTGGAACTGGCGGAAACGGTCATGCGTTGGCGCACTTTAATGCGACTCAGCATCCGGTTTGTGTAAAGCTCGGGACGATCACGCCCGAAGGTGGAGCAGGTGTGTGCAGGCACGTTCCTCGAGATGTGCTAGCCAACTCTCATCGCAGATGTCTACTGTTATGCGTGTAACGATGCACGTGTCGATCCCGAATTGACGACACACCTCGCTGCATTCGGAATAAATGTGACGTCTCAAAAAAAGACGGAGAAAAGCATGACAGAGCTGGTGAGGCCCTTTTTTTGAAGACGCCTTCCTGCGAATGCTCATACTCCCTGCAGCAAATCGAACAAAACTTGATGTTTGACTTTTCTCTTGTCGCAGAAGACGGAACTGCTTTGAAACCTGTCTTTGGCGCGGGGACCACCGGACTTGGGAATCTCGGAAACAGGTGAGGATAACTTGTAGCAATGGGGCAAGCAAGTTCGCTCATCGCTTTTGCCTCAAGTTGTTACATGGCCTCTGTCCTCCAAACGCTGTTTTCGCTTCCTCCTTTCCAAGAACGGTATTATCGCCGACCGTCGTCTGATCTATCCCAAGATCATGTATCTGAGAAAGCTTCGATACACTGGGCGACCTGCGACCACCCACTACCCGCAGACTGCCTCGAGTGTCAGCTGTTCAAACTCGCTGACGGTCTTTTGAGTGGACGTTACTCGAATCCACACACCGAGCAACGTCCGTTCGACTTCTCTTTGGGTTACTGCGGAAAATTGACGTCTATTCAGCGCCTTCGGATCCGCTTGCACATCCAGCACCAGAGCACGCACCTTGGCAAACCGGCCTGAAACCTGCTGGGTTCAAAGTGCTCGTCGGAAAAGGTCACGCCGAATTCGCCACTATGCGTCAGCAAGATGCAGAAGAGTTCTTTGGACATTTTCTTACTGTGCTTAGGCGGTATAACCATCAGGCGAGGGGTGGGGCACCAGGTAAGCGCTCGTCGATGTTGGAGATCCATCGACGAACGATCTCAACGTCACAGGAGAGGGTGATCCGACGGAGATCTTTTCGTTTGGATTGGAACAGCGCTTGGAGTGTTTGGGATGTCATCGAGTCAGGTATCGCGTCGACAACATGGACGTCCTGAGCCTCGGTGTCCCAGCGACGGAAATTTCGGAAGGTGAGGGTGCCGTAGATGCATCAAAGCCAACGTATGCGCCCGTCCCTTTGGAGTTATGCCTCGACCTCTTCCTCGGTCAAACGGGGCAAGAGACGTTGGAGTACCAATGTGAGGCGGGGTGTGGGAAGACCCGCGCTGTCAGACGGACGCAACTCGCCACGTTCCCTGACGTGTTCGTTGTTCATGCCAAGAAATTCCAGCTCAAGAATTGGGTACCTACGAAATTAGGTATGTACTCGCCGACCCAATTCCTCAACACGACTCACAAGGTGGAAATGTAGACATTCCTATTATCCTTCCCGAGGGAGACCTTGTGCTGGACGGATACCTTGGCAAGGGACTACAAGAGGGGGAACAAGAGCTCCCAGATGGGTCTGCCTCTAGCTCTGCGCCATTCGCACCACAGTTTGATGCGGAAGCGATGGCTCAGTTGGAGGGCATGGGTTTCCCGCCGGTAAGATGCCAGAAAGCACTCCTTGCAACTGGCAACTCTGGCGCCGAGGCTGCGATGGAATGGCTATTCGAGCACATGGAAGACCCCAGTACGTGAGCACCCATCGGACTGACGAGCAACACTGAGTAGACCGCCAGACATTGACGATCCCATCCAGTCAAGTGCACCGACGGGTGGTTCGAGCGTCCCAGAACCCACGGCAGACGAAATCGCGGTACTGGCCGCCATGGGTTTCGCTGACGCACAAGCCCGCAAAGCGCTCTTGGAAACGGTACGTGGTTTCATGTCGCCATCGACGAGTGCAGATTGCTGATCAGTGGGGCACAGGGCGGGAACCCGGAACGCGCGGTTGAGTGGCTGTTCAACCATCCCGATGACACAGGCGAGGACACGTTCTCCGCGGGGACCGCGCACGCGAAGACGAAGCAGCCGTTGGTGGCTGGTTCTGCGTCGTTGCCGGCGGCCTACCGACTGAAGGCGTTCATCTCGCACAAGGGGCCGAGCGTGCATTCTGGGCACTACGTTGCCCACGTTCGAGTGCCGGGTTCGCCATCGAGGGATGCGATGGAGGTGGATGCGGGTGTAGAGAGGGACGGTAATGAAACGTGGGTATTGTTTAATGACGAAAAGGTCGTGTTGGCCGATCGGACGAGCGTGGCAGAGCTGAAAAAGTTGGCGTACATGTACGTGTTTGAGAGGGTGTAAGGCGACTTGCAATGTGGGCATGTATGTAATCGATGCAACAATGAACGGAAGGTCGATGCGTGCTGCTCTCTTGCACAGAAATTCGACTGAGCTTTTGGGAGCAACGAATTGCGATGGAAGCGACGTTGCTTTTGGCGATTTGCGGAATGCGATTCCCCTCTGGGTTCGGTCCAAATTCCGCCCGGCGTAGAATTAGAATTAGACGTCGTAGGGCAGGCTAGCCCGAACCGCGCAGACTATTTCGGTAAAGGGGGTCTCGGAACTTGCTCGAGGGGGTGGGGCTGTCTCTCCACGATCACTCGATCATGCACTGTCTGGACATGTGACGACGGGATGGGTATAATAGCCCGTCGCGCGAGCCCTTTGACCACTGGCAATGTGACGGGACCCGGTGATCTGAGTCAACTGATTTATCGATTCTATAGCCTTCAAGTCCAACCTTGAACGTCGACTCAATGGCACTCGATTTGGCAAGATTGGGTATCGTCATAACCGAACTTTGCAGGACGTAACGCGAGAAAGTCTAAGACCGGAGCCGCAGTAGTACTAATACGCATGTTAAATATGAACTCTGCCACCACCACCACCGCGGCACTCGATGATTCACCGACAAGTCACAGCCCAACTTGAACGCTGGAATGTGGTGACAGGATGGCCGTTGCGTGAGTGAAAACGCGGCTTCGTTCGTTACCTAATTCTATTCCTGGAACGAGCTAAACTTGCGTGCGATTCGGTTCTTTGTCCGAGTCTATTAAAGGTATAGCGATGTGCCCCCCAGTCGAACGCTGTGTCACCACTGTTTTCTTTTTCCCTCTGTAGTACGCTCCTTGAATCATAACTGTCCTTTGCTCGCATGTCTCCTGTCCTACCATGGCTGGCCTTGGCCAGCTTCTTTTTCCCCGCAACGGCGCAAAAGGCGGGGTCTTTTCAACAGGTCGGTAGTACCCTCGTCAGCGCCATGATGGTCCGTCCCTCCACGTCCCCGTTCCCGCGTCCGTCCGTTCACCCCCCAGACGACAGATGTTTCTCGGCAACGACGAGATGGTCTACATCCTCGACAAGACCGAGGGCAACGCTGCCCAGATCGATGGTCATCCCGCTTGGGGTTCCGTCTGGTACGTTCCACCGTCCCACCACCCGTGACGCC